>KZ062690.1:29455-117218 GCA_002091835.1 Anopheles maculatus
AAGAGCGGAAAAAGTAAACCATTTTGAGGGCACCATTGGGATGCAGGAATTTAACCAACGCACTACTACAATGTAAGTGAATCGAGTAGGATAGGACGGAGAGAAGACAACAGCAAAAGAAAAACAACGTCTGATAAAACACAAGAACAAGAAACCTCCGAACTGTTATCGCTAGAGGGATGAAGTTTTCAAATCAAGACACTGGCTCGCAAGACTGAAAGGAACGACCGAGCCGAGCTAGATAGCTAGAGGATGTGTCCGACGCATGAAGATGGGTAGACAACGATGGGTTCTCGGTAATAGTTTTGAAAGGATTTTTCCATCCAATCGGTTGAGGTTTAACGGACAAACTCGGCGAGTAAAGTTTTCCTCGTATTTTTTTTCTCGGAGGCTTTTCCGAGCGTAGGGTTTACCTTTCGTCTGCGAGCTTTTCCAACAATCCAACCAGAACAAATGAGTAGGGGGGACCAATTTTCGTTGCAAATCCTTAGCAACAATGATCTATCAGTTGCTGTATGGAAATGGGCCGAGATGGGGTTGTCCACTTGCCATGGAGGTTAAGGATCAAAATAAAACCTTTTGACTTTGCCTTCTCGGGAGGAGCAATGGCACAAGTTTTGACCTCATGGTATGTCCTAGTATCGGTGATTCGATATAATGAGCCTTAGTTTTTTGCGAAGGGAGAAAGACCCCGAAACTAATGCAAGATAAATCGAAACCAAAACTCAACCCAGGCCCAAAACTACGGGAAAACACACAAAACTCACCTCAAACATGCATTCCGCTACTGATGGAAAAGGTACGATTCCGGGTTGGCGACCAGCAAAAACCCATCATCACACTAAGCCGCTCATTAGCAAGAAGTTGGCAAAAGCAGATTACAGTTCTGACATCTGGGATTGCACGAACCAAAGCGGATGGTTCATTTTTAGCCCATCGAATGCGCTCCGCAAATCATCCGCATCTGACTAAGCCCTTGGCCCACCTTGATTGTGTCCCGGGACGGCTAATTTATGCACCGGTATTATTCCGCCGCACATTGCGTTTCCGAAAAGCGAGCCCAGGCAGGAGAGAAGAGCAGAAATAAAAACTTTGTTCGCCGAGTTTTATTTGCACCCTCCGAAAAGCCTCCCCGCAACAGCAACCGGATGGCCAAGAGTCGCGGAACGGTGTTGCTAATTTCTTAGGCTTCGGTGTTTAGTGGGGGTGACGTTCATTAGTTGTTGCCCGGGTCTGGTCTTACGCGCCTTAATTTGCTGATCTCCGGCGGGAGATGACACTTTCCAGAAGGAATCGCACCGCACCGCGGCAAACGAATGTCCGCGCGATGCCTTTCGCGCTAATCCTGGCCCTGAGCCGTGCACGCGGAATTGTCTTCCTGTCGGTCGTTATTCGGAATCGGAATGCGGGTGGCCTCGTTGCCCTCTCCTGCTCTTTCTCTCTTTGTCATTTGCCTGTTTATTATTCATTGGCGTAATTTATGCAATGCGATCGGTGTTGTTATGAAATAAATAATTGATGGGGCGGTTTTGCCACCTTTTCAGAAAACGGCAGCACAAAAAAAACCATAACAAAACCAGCAGGCATTCAAACACCGTGAGAAGAGTCTACCGAACGCATTTCGTCCTACCATCATCACCGATGGAATGCTTTGGTATGATTTTGTTTTTCTTCTAGCTAGAATAATCTAAGCTTTTTTTTCCCCGGTGTGACAGAAAATAAAACACCAAAAGGAAGTGGCTCTGGTTGCTAAAGTACGGAGGCGTCTTAAGCTGGCAGGATTAGGATTGTATGTTTTTTGTCGCTGCGGATGAAGAAGTTTGCGTTTTGACATTCCGTGGAAAAGGTGGGTGGAAAATTGAAGGTGGCAGTAAGAGGCGAGTGGGCAAAAAAAAAGAAAGAATAATTAGATTTGGATTTCAGTCCACAAATGCGAGCTGGTTTTCGAATGGATGACGCTAAACAGGTTGCAAGGATGGTTTTTTGCTATTAAATTCGCCTTGTTGCATCCAGAATAGATTTTGGGATAAGCAAAAGATTCTGATGTGCTATAAACTATGGTATTTTAAAAGTGACTTTTATCTGTGAAGATGATTCTATCATTTTGTGTTGATTTACCATCATGTTACCTTGGAACAGTACCTTCTCATGTTCTTGGATTTCGATTATCTAAAACAGGTATCGAATCCTTGCCAGGATCTTTCCAGTGAGCGTTTTCTATCCTTGGGAGTTGATTGTATCTATATTGTTGAAACAGCTTTGTTGCATATTAGATTAAATAAATACAGTGAGTACTTCCAAACTACCATGAAGCGTTATGTATTCCCACAATTCGCACATTTAATGCTCACAAAAATTGTCCTACAAAAACTCACCAAAATAGTTCTTGAATTCCAGTTCTTGAATTTGCCAAGATCAGCCTTTGCTTTTTCTATTCAGGCTTTTTCTACATTCTAAGACTAGAAGAGCTATAGACTGCAGTGATTCATGATCTAAATGACCTAGGCTCTAATCAATGTACTATCAATGTACTACCCCGTAAAAATTTTATGATTCCGCGCTGTTTCATAAATACACAAAAAAAAATTTTTTTATTTCCCTGCTGATGAACTTCTGTGTGTTCCATCCGGCGATCCGTTCGTCAGGGGGATCCACTTTCCATGCACCTTTTTATCCTTTACCTTCAGCCCCTCATCACGAGATTAGAAGGCATATGTTGCGACCGGGATGACTTGGTCAATGCGTATGCTGACGACATCTCCGTAGTGACTAGTTCGTCCCTTAAAATCGAGCGGGTGCGAGAAGCTTTCGAGGCGTTTGGAAGCATCTCCGGAGCCCGCCTGAACGTCGACAAAACCAACGCGATCAACGTTGGACACACTACACCAATCACGAGCATCCAGGTCCCATGGTTTCGGACGGAAGAGAGGCTTCGGCTTCTTGAAATTTTGTTTTCCAACAATATCCGAGAAGCCATGAGCCTTAACTGGGACTTGCTGATTCACCATTTCCGCCAGTTGGTGAGGCTTCATCGTGTGAGGGACCTGAATTTGGTGCAGAAGGTTGTTCTGTTGAACACCTTTCTGTTGCCCAAACTGTGGTTCGTTGCGTCGGTCTGTGGCGCTCGCGCAATGGACAAAGCGAAGGTGACCTGCACCATAGGCTCGTTCCTCTCAGTAGCTGGCATTGCCCCGCAACCGCGATGGGCTCAACGTTCACATCCCAGTCATCACAACCCAGGCGCTGCTGACGAACCGGTATGTTGCGGAACAGGGGTGTCTTCAGCGCAGCACGCTATACCACCTGGCTAATGGCAAAATTAGCCATGGAGAGCTGTTATACAAAATGAACCGCGTCCCATCCTCGTCATGTTTGTTTTGTCCCGCAATCGACACACTGGAACACAAGTTCGCCGGTTGCTGTAGAATTGCTGATGCTTGGCAGCTTCTGCAGCAGTGCATTAGATTTCGTAATTTCAGGGTGTTCGACATCGTCTCGTTTTTCGTTTGATTTGCTGCGTTTTCCTATACTAAGTGACATATGTGCAGAAAAACGCAGTAAAATCCTCTGTTTGTTTGCCAACTATGTCATCCAGATCATTGGAAACAATGATGATGCAATTGACATAGTAATCCTTCGTTATTCTTTGATTTAAATGTTTAAATGTTATTTTGTACATTGTTGTCTCTATTTGTAAGCACGTTTGTAAATAAATGTTTTATAAAAAAATTGTTTATTTATTTGTATTACACGTATTTTTTAGCAAAAAAAGAATTATTTTTTATTAATACATGATCGGAGCAAGTATAGCTAATGTTATTGCCCGTATCTAAGAAACACCTTACAACAGTTGCAAGCGGCCGTTCTCATCATTGTTGTGTGACAGTACAGCCTAATGCCACCGGAACCATAAATACCACACAACTGCACCATAAATCGAACCCGGCACCAATTGTGCAAGCTATCACTACCGAGCGACTCATAAATTTATCACTCTCGTTAAGCTAAACGATACCGCAAACAAGATCAATTCACGGTGATTCACCCGACGTGGTTGTCGGCGTTTTGTCGAAAAGTGTTCGACAGATAAAAATAATATCGTTCCTTAATTTCTCGACACGCACACGCCCTACGCCCAACCGTTCCGAGCGACTCATTGCCTTCAGCACCCTTAACGTACACCACACACGCAGAAGAACCATCGCAGCGCACCGATTGAGAAATCAAACCCGATGCATACATGCGGTGACCAATTAAGAAAATCTCATCCTACCGCCGCGTCTAGTTCCGAAAGTGAAAATCCTCTAAAAACCATCACCGGTCGGTTGTCGCCTTTTACGTTAACACCCAACCCAGCTTTGGGGTACGATAACTGGTACTGCCCTCGGTGCCGCAGTTGCCGCATGCTCGGTTCACACCAGCTTTCGAGAGTTTTCCAGCACACGGGCTACGGCTACGGATGGTGGTACGAACGTGTCCATACATACATCGTCGGCCTCGGCATCTTTACGGAGAGCGTACGGTTAAACGAAACGACGTTTGGACACTAATCCGTTCCAATATCTTCATGACCGACCATCGCACCGCAAAATGGGAACCTTGGACGACGACTTGCAGCGACCTGGAGCATCACAGAAAACCCACCCCGAAAAAAACCCGGCGATGCGGTGTTTTGTGTCTTGTAAACAATTTTAATAACATTTCACGCTAATCGGAGTACAACATTGCCTCGGGGTGTGTGTGTGTGTGCTACGGGGGAAAGATGGGGGACCGTGATTGAATGCGTCGTTGACATCGATGCTTTGTGCGTTTCTCTGTTTGTGTACGTGTGTGTGTGTGTGCTTGGTAGAGAAAGGGCTGCGAGAAGGTAACCATCCTCACAACCTGATAGGGCGTGTAGCACGTGGTATAATCGGTTTTCCGGTCGTTGTCTCTTCTCCGGGAGGATTGTGTGTGTGTGTCTGTTTTTTCTTCGCCATCTCTTTTTCTCCGTTTCGGGTGTTTCAGGGTGGATCGCAGTAAGTCATCGTATGGGTGTGCGGGAAATGGGAAAGAGAAAGTGAACAGGTCCTAAGCCGAATGAAGATGTTAACACGCGCATCACGCATGAAACGCTAGAATAACAACTTGACGATCGGTGAAGGTGGTAACGGTCTGATAAATTTTTATTTCTTGTACAACACCGGCTACACGCGAGCTGACTGTGTCCTAGCCACTGAGGACAAGTTTTTCTTTCACAATTTAATAGTTTTAAAAGTTTTGTTTTCCGTTAAGGCATCTTAAAATACATATTTTGCTCCAAACGTGCTGCATATCGATCGGAACATTTCCGAACCAGAGAAAACTATCAAAACAACGTCGCAATAATCAAAAATAAACAAAGCGTGTTTACTCTTCAGTAAAGCTGAAATATGAAAACACAAAAATTCATCTACATCACGCGGTGCTCCGGACCAGGATTGTAACGATTACATCTCGTTTCCCACTCCGAACACATTATCATCATCATCTTCTTGAGGCGAGAAGCGAAAAATGAAAGATAAACTACCATCAACAGGCACCACTCGCACCATCTTACCGTACATTATTCTGGAACCGTTGGTTGGGCCCTGCTCGATCCGGCTTATGTCACCGGGATGTGTGACCTTAGCCGGGCTAAGGATGGTGGCCGGGAGTGTGCGAGGGCGAAGGTCACAAAACGAGATTTGAAGATTATCACGGTGTGCGTCGTTGGGTGCCGCCGTCAAGAATGTGTTCGTCTCGTTGCGACGAAAATGAAACATAAACACGGCCCGAAACGCGTGCCTGATCCAGATCAAAGCCCGTGGAAGGTTTCCAAGCGTCCGCGGTACAATGGCCGGGAGGATCCGGGACGTACGTAGCTCGTTGAAAGCAGCAACAGCGCCTAACATAAACATACGCATCAACCCCCAACTCTTGGTGTGTGAGAGACCTACGGAAGCTGATGGTCGACTTCCTGGCCCACCAACAAGCCGCTTATGAGAGGCGCGCGAAAACCCGAACCCCAAATCTTACCTTCCGGGCCGGGTACTTGAGACATCAGACTGTATGCAAGAACCGCATGCCAAGGTACGTACCTTTTCACCGGTAACCTATCGACGGATAGAAAGGCTCGACCGGATCAAAGGCAGAACAGCAGGCAGAGGAGTGTCCCAAACGTTCACCTTCTGATCGGATTACGGTGAGACGGAGGATGGTGAATCGGTCGGGAATGGGTAAAAGAAATTGAATTCCCCCAGATTTAGGGCGTGTGTGTGTGTGTGTGTCCTATTGACGGAGTTGCTCGCTGAGCCACAAGCTCAGAGTCACGATCATTTTTGAATTGGTTTTCATGTTTTTAGCACAACTGGGAACTGGGAAATCTGTCAGCGTGTCAACCGAAAAGGCAGTAATTGTGTAAAACACGTAGATCGGCGAATGGTAATCGGAACCTGCAATTGAATTAGAAAATGTTCCCATTTACTCGGCTGGTTTGTGACTCGTGGATGCTTATTTCAGTGTAATGTTTCTCCACATTGATATATTGGGAAATCCCGGGGACACTTCACACATGTACACAGACAGCCACATGAACAATTCATGGATCTATAACAAATGGAACGAGGAATTTCTGTGACCTCAACAATAATTATAGCTACAAGTTCATTGTAATCCAATTACCAAATCTCGTTTGCTGGAAGTAGTGTTCAAACGTGTACAAGTTTTTGGAAAAAGCGCGAACATTAGGTGTTTTAAATTTAATCCTGCAGTAAGAATTGTTCCAACAATTTGGAAACCCGATTCGCATTAAACCTGGTTTGTTTCATGTGCTGGCTTATTTGAATGTCGGTTTTTATAGTTCGAAAAATTGCGGAATTACCTAATATTTTGGAGAATCAAAAATAAGGAAACGAGAATCAAAATGCATTTATTCATGTAAATTATGACGATTCTAAACTATACGCGTTTTTAGTTTATAGTTTTAGTTAGAGTAACAGGCTTGATATTAACTAGTAAAGGGTGAATAGTTTACAGTTGTTGGTCTGAAGTAAATAAATGTACTTCTCTGTGTGCTGATGGTGAACTGATAATCTCTACGATGGACGAAGATATAAGGAAATATGCCTAGAATTCACAAAAATGTCTTGAACAAAGATAGTGATATTTTTTTACAATTTTTAAAAACAAACGATAAACAATCGCTCTGAAAGCTAGGGAGATGTTCGTAAGGAGCTAGTTTCGTAAACTTCGATATGAAATTTTGGAATTTCTATCGATATTCAGAAAGTGTAATAAACGATATACCATCTTAGAACATTATTGCGATAGCAAATATTCTTAGCAACATAATATCCGAATAAACACTATTGAGTTTTATTCAGTTTTAAAACATTCTTCTTCTTGCTTGACACTACAACCACGCGAGGTCTTGGCCAGCTACTCATGGATAGTCAGTTCTGCGTTTATTTGTAGAATATTGCATGTAAGAAAGATGTTTTTCACAATTACTGCAAGTTCTGGTTTACGCAAAGAATGTCCAAAGCCTTCTTACCTCAATATCTATACTTCAAGCATATATTCAAGCAATAAAATAATTTTATTGATTTTGAATAATTTGTCGATTGAATCTCGTCCAGAACATTTCCCAGAAATCAAAACCAAATATTTACTTTGAACCAAATATCCTCAAATGGCACACCAATACATTTCTCAAGATTTTAGCTTACGCTGAAGCCAAAGAGTGAAAGAAAGGAGAACTGCTAGTTATTAAATGATACTGGCTCTATTCAAACTGCACCAGCACTTAATAAAAGGCGTTTTTATTTTATGAAGTCCTAAAATAAGTAAAAAAAACTCTACCAATTGAATTCAACAAACCCAACATAAAGTAAAGAAAACGAGTGCACAAAGTACTAAATTGTTTATACACTGAAACGACTGTAAAAACTGAACGTAATATGTACTAAATGTTAATTTCTAACATTCCACCAATTCCTGGAAGCTTGCTAATGCTGTGAAGAAGCTTTTAGAAAGTTTTGCCCGAAATTATCCAAATCCTGATGCTCCGCTGTCATTTGCAACTGTTGTAAACTGGTTCGCTAGCAGCTGACGCTTCATCGGAAGCATGAAACCGATTCGAAACTTTTGCCCAAATTTTCCCAATCCTAGCAGCATTATCCTGTACAAACTTTTCCTTCCACCTTCAACCCCTCCTTACCTCACCCATTCCCGACTTGCTTTTCCTCTCGCTTGTCTTTTTATTTGTCTGGCACGCACCATCCATCCCACCCCCGAAAAGGATGGGAATCGAACCTGTTTGTATCCAGCCATCCGCGCTCATTACACTAATTGAATTTCACCACCAATTGGTGAAGTTTCCGATACTTTTAAATTCAAATCGGTTTTCTTCGACACCAGCTCGCCCACCGGTCGGCGAAAAGGGGTTGAGTCAGCTGTTGGCGGTGGCGAACGAAAGCAATCCGGCTTAGTTAGTCTGCGCTTTTCTTTGCACCCGGTTTGCGTCTCACAGGACTATTACGATTGCCGCCCCCCGATTTCGTGGGTCAACTCCCGGAAAGCAAAACTTTTCCTGTACGTCCTTCCTGCCCTGCTGCACACAGCTGGCGATGAACCTGGGAGTGCCCAGTGACGGACAAACGTACGATTATTACCCAATCAAATTAAGCTGATTATAATCAAATAATTTCTATTATCGACTAAGCCGCACGTGGCCGAGGGATGAATTTCCAGGCGCTGCGGGGCGAAAAGGTAAAACCAAAGTACCGCCCGATGGGCAGAATTTGTTTCCGGTGCGAACGGTCCGGTGTTATCCTTCCCAGCACAGCTGGAAACACAAATAGCAGCATTCGGAAAGAAATACTTTTCAAACTTCTTCACCAACCCCATGGGACCTGGACGACCCAGGAAAGTTTTGCTTGCAGGAAGCACGGGGGAAACAAATATCCAGCACTGCTGACACTTGCGTTTCGTAAAACTTTTGCCCACCGGGCGACGATAATGACTGAGCGGGTGGGGATAGAAAGGCTCGACCGGATCAAAGGCAGAACAGCAGGCAGAGGAGTGTCCCAAACGTTCACCTTCTGATCGGATTACGGTGAGACGGAGGATGGTGAATCGGTCGGGAATGGGTAAAAGAAATTGAATTCCCCCAGATTTAGGGCGTGGGTGTGTGCGTCCTATTGACGGAGCTGCACGCTGAACCACAAGCTCAGAGTCACGATCATTTTTGAATTGGTTTTCATGTTTTTAGCACAACTGGGAACTGAGAAATCTGTCAGCGTGTCAACCGAAAAGGCAGTAATTGTGTAAAACACGTACATCGGCGAATGGTAATCGGAACCTGCAATTGAATTAGAAAATGTTCCCATTTACTCGGCTGGTTTGTGACTCGTGGATGCTTATTTCAGTGTAATGTTTCTCCACATTGATATATTGGGAAAACCCGGGGAAACTTCACACTCGTACACAGACAGCCACATGAACAATTCATGGATCTATAACAAATGGAACGAGGAATTTCTGTGACCTCAACAATAATTATAGCTACAAGTTCATTGTAATCCAATTACCGAATCTCGTTTGCTGGAAGTAGTGTTCAATCGTGTACAAGTTTTTGGAAAAAGCGTGAACATTAGGTGTTTTAAATTTAAACCTGCAGTAAGAATTGTTCCAACAATTTGGAAACCCGATTCGCATTAAACCTGGTTTGTTTCATGTGCTGGCTTATTTGAATGTCGGTTTTTATAGTTCGAAAAATTGCGGAATTACCTAATATTTTGGAGAATCAAAAATAAGGAAACGAGAATCAAAATGCATTTATTCATGTTTTGTAAATTACGATCATTCTAAACTATACGCGGTTTTAGTTTATAGTTTTAGTTTGAGTAACAGGCTTGATATTAACTAGTAAAGGGTAAATAGTTTACAGTTGTTGGTCTGAAGTAAATAAATGTGCTTCTCTCTGTGTTGATGGTGAACTGATAGTCTGTACGATGGACGAAGATACAAGGAATTATGCCTAGAATTCACAAAAATGCCTTGAACAAAGATAGTGATATTTTTCTACAGTTTTTTGAAACAAACGATAAACAATCGCTCTGAAAGCTAGGGAGATGTGCGTAAGGAGCTAGATTCGTAATCTTCGATATGAAATTTTGGAGTTTCTATCGATATTAAGAAAGTGTAATAAACGATATACCATCTTAGAACATTATTGCGATAGCAAATATTCTTAGCAACATAATATCCGAATAAACACTAATGAATTTTATTCAGTTTTAAAACATTCTTCTTCTTCCTTGATACTACAACCACGCGAGGTCTTGGCTAGCTATTCATGGATAGTCAGTTCTGCGTTTATTTGTAGAATATTGCATGTAAGAAAGATGTTTTTCACAATTACTGAAAGTTCTGGTTTACGCAAAGAATGTCCAAAGCCTTCTTACCTCAATATCTATACTTCAAACATATATTCAAGCAATAAAATAATTTTATTGATTTTGAATAATTTGTCGATTGAATCTCGTCCAGAACATTTCCCAGAAATCAAAACCAAATATTTACTTTGAAAAAAATATCCTCAAATGGCACACCAATACATTTCTCAAGATTTTAGCTTAGGCTGAAGCCAAAGAGTGAAAGAAAGGAGAACTGCTAGTTATTAAATGATACTGGCTCTATTAAAACTGCACCAGCACTTAATAAAAGGCGATTTTATTTAATGAAGTCCTAAAATAAGTAAAAAAAACTCTACCAATTGAATTCAACAAACCCAACATAAAGTAAAGAAAACGAGTGCACAAAGTACTAAATTGTTTATACACTGAAACGACTGTAAAAACTGAACGTAATATGTACTAAATGTTAATTTCTAACATTCCACCAATTCCTGGAAGCTTGCTAATGCTGTGAAGAAGCTTTTAGAAAGTTTTGCCCGAAATTATCCAAATCCTGATGCTCCGCTGTCATTTGCAACTGTTGTAAACTGGTTCGCTAGCAGCTGACGCTTCATCGGAAGCATGAAACCGATTCGAAACTTTTGCCCAAATTTTCCCAATCCTAGCAGCATTATCCTGTACAAACTTTTCCTTCCACCTTCAACCCCTCCTTACCTCACCCATTCCCGACTTGCTTTTCCTCTCGCTTGTCTTTTTATTTGTCTGGCACGCACCATCCATCCCCCCGAAAAGGATGGGAATCGAACCTGTTTGTATCCAGCCATCCGCGCTCATTACACTAATTGAATTTCACCACCAATTGGTGAAGTTTCCGATACTTTTAAATTCAAATCGGTTTTCTTCGACACCAGCTCGCCCACCGGTCGGCGAAAAGGGGTTGAGTCAGCTGTTGGCGGTGGCGAACGAAAGCAATCCGGCTTAGTTAGTCTGCGCTTTTCTTTGCACCCGGTTTGCGTCTCACAGGACTATTACGATTGCCGCCCCCCGATTTCGTGGGTCAACTCCCGGAAAGCAAAACTTTTCCTGTACGTCCTTCCTGCCCTGCTGCACACAGCTGGCGATGAACCTGGGAGTGCCCAGTGACGGACAAACGTACGATTATTACCCAATCAAATTAAGCTGATTATAATCAAATAATTTCTATTATCGACTAAGCCGCACGTGGCCGAGGGATGAATTTCCAGGCGCTGCGGGGCGAAAAGGTAAAACCAAAGTACCGCCCGATGGGCAGAATTTGTTTCCGGTGCGAACGGTCCGGTGTTATCCTTCCCAGCACAGCTGGAAACACAAATAGCAGCATTCGGAAAGAAATACTTTTCAAACTTCTTCACCAACCCCATGGGACCTGGACGACCCAGGAAAGTTATGCTTGCTGGAAGCGCGGAGGAAACAAATATCCAGCACTGCTGACACTTGCGTTTCGTAAAACTTTTGCCCACCGGGCGACGATAATGACTGAGCGGGTGGGGGGCGAAAGTTTAATTCACCTTCGAACTCCCGGACGTGGGTCATCGTGGGCAGAGGGCAGCATTTTTGGAAGATAAAATGAATGATCAGCAAAATTTGCGAATCGAGTTGCAACGCACTTTTTAAGCACGTAAGAGATTAATTTACAATCGCCTTTGGGTGAAACGAGAGCCAAGGCAATTCGATTCGGTTTGCCATTAATCGGGCTTCGACACAGTTCGAACATTCGCTCCCGTTGGATCACTTCTGACAGCACGAAGCAACAAAAATTAACCCCAAATCGGTCATAAATCGTGAATCCGTTACCCGGTGTGCCCGTGTGTATAAATCGTGCTCAATTGACAACGGATCAATTATCAATTAAAATCGAATCATCAACGCTTGATCCGTACGCGAGGAAGAGAGTGAAAAAAAACCAACCGTCCCATTACGAACCACAAAACATTAAAACTCTTTTAGTGAACAAATCCCTTCGCACACGCTTTTTTCTCCATCCGGCCCGTAAGGCACGCGTGTGAAAAAAAACTGTGTGTGTGTGTGTGTGTCCCAGCACAAAAACCCATTATCGTCGTTAATCGCCCAGGTCCAGGTGCATCAGCGTGCGTGAAACCCGTGCGTTACCCTACCGGTTCGGAACGGAACCGTTGCGAGAAAACATGAAATGAAACAATTATTTAAAAATTAAATTTTAATTAAATCTCCATTCCGAAACATCACTTACATGCAGGGCGGGTGAGAGAGAGGATGTTCTGGGGTGAGGGGAGTGTGTTTTGTGTAAAATCGGACTGTGCGGAAACGGTTTTATTGCGGCACGATGGGTATCATCATCGGCATCGCAGGATGTCGCCTGATGGTGGTCACCTATACGGTAGGGCAAAAGAAAAACAATTATGGCTCCCTGGACAGGCACGTATTGGCTGGCCGGGCAACAGCTGGCGATGGCCGTTAGTGTGTCCAAGCAAATCACATGTGTGGAGGAGGGGCTGCAGTATACGTGAAAGTACTGCGTATTTTAAAAGTTTACTTTTGATACGAAAAAAATGCAATAACTTGCATTAATATAATAATGCTGGGCAATGGACGAACAATTTCCCAAGATTCTTTTGGTTTTTCTTACAAAATTCATGACACTCTTCAAGTTTCTTTTCCAGACATCAAAACCACAAGGTACGGTCTGAGGGAGTGTGTCTGAAAAATTTAAAATATGGCCATCACTTGTGAACGACCTGAGTTCTTGAAAATTTATTTATTTATTTATTTATTTATTAATTGTAAAATCAACGGGCCACGAGGCCTAATTGAGTAGCAAAGATAGTTATTTGCGACTACGACTGTTCCTACAACTGCTGCTCCGTAAATAACTGCGGACATGGGAGAAGACGGAGCCTGTCTCTAAGACTGCAGGAAGCTAGGCCAAAATCAAACACTTCCGAGACGGAGTTAACGACCGCTGACATGCGAAGCATAGGGTCTGACCGACCAGCGCTGGAACGGGGCTGAATAACTCGAAGTGTGTCCCTGGTCCTGAGTGTACGAGATGGTGCATTCAGATCGATGCAAGACAACAGAGACGGCGAGTCGATACTACCGTTCAGCAGACCTGCTATGAAAATGCACTCAGCATTGCGCCGACGAACAGAAAGCGGTTCGAGACCCAGGAGACGACACCGAGCAGGATACGACGGAAGATTCCGGCGGTCTTGCCATGGAAGCAAGCGTAAGGCATAGCGAGTTAGCTTACGCTGAATCGACTCAATTCGTGCAGAACAGGAGGCAGTTGTAGGGTTCCAAAGAACACAGGCGTATTCCAGGACCGAGCGAACGATACTGCAGTAGACGGTCATGATGCACACTGGATCACGAAATTCTTTGGTGGTTCTAAAGATGAGGCCAAGTAATTGGTTACCTCTGGTGATGACGTCATCGGTGTGCAGTTTGAAGGTCAGATTCGCGTCTAAAAGTAATACTCGTAGAATGTCAAACAAAGCAACTTATTTTTCTGTTGAAGGTTTCAAACGGCCTATCTGGGGTCAGCACCAACAACAACTCAGATGTTTAGATGAGCTGAAGAGTACTGACAGCCAATCGACCATACTACAGCCTGAGGAAACTATTCCACTCGAAATACCTGTCACTGCCAAATCTGAGCTTGTATAGAAAATGTTTATAGACGTATTTGATACATACCCGGGTTCGAGAGAAAAATGATCAGAAGAATTTTAAGAAGTTTAAGAAAATCATGAAGGAGGTATAGAGGGCTGGTCAAGTCATGAGAAAGGCACCGGACAACCCCGTCTGTAAAGTCCCTTTTAGGTCTTCCATAGGGACATTATGGAGGCGTCTCAAGCACAACAAAAGACGGAGTGAAGGCGTTGCTGGCGTCGACCAGAAACACCGGCGCAATGGATTGACAAGAAACTAATATTAGAGACTTGACAAGTAAGAAAGTAGGTCAGTAGGATTCATAGATGTCGTCTTTGATAAAAAAAAGCGAGCAATTGTACGAACCTTTTATTTCGCTGCCATTAAGTTACTATCTTTCTAATTCTATGATTTGAAATTGAACTAGCTTCAAGACCCTATAGTTCTTGAGTTTATACAAAATATTAATGCTTTCCGAGAGCAATACACATTCACATTCTAACTATTTAAAATATTATAGTCTAATAGATAATATTTTTCGTCTACTTTATTATATTGGTTACGTCCTCTGTTGCTATCTATCCTAGTCTTAGAAAATAACACATAATTGGGAAGTCAGTCTTCACTAACGAAGAGCGATTCATATGGCACTGGAGCTCTGGTCTTACCGAACCGAACAGCGCCGTTATAGCCTCAGCAATCTTGACATTACAGCACCGAGGACCTTAGCCCGCCATTTCTGGCTTCATAGACTTGAATTACCCGTAGCTAGCTAATCAGTCCTGTGTGCGAGGCGACTGTCTAGATGAGAATTGATATATTTTGACATATTTCGTGACATTTCAAGGAATTTATTAACGAAAACATTATACTTGTATTAAATCATAAAACAATGCGCACATACCATCAATTGAAAATCAATATTTTCAACCCAAAAAAGCAACACTTGAACAGTATCGCAAAATTACGCCATCGAATAGGTGGCCTTAATGCCGTTCGCCAACTTGATGCTCAACTTAAAAGATGACATGCAGTGCGTACAGACCGCTGCCGTACGTCGTCATCGTCGTCGAGTGCTTCCAAAATAACAAGCGCCGTGCTCGAGTGTGGAAAACAAGTTTATCGCTCACCATCACCGCGGGCACCCTCCCCATAAGCCCTGCGCCAGTCCATGGTTGTTGTTGTGTTGGACGCAGCTTCGCAACGCATCAGCGTGCCATGTTATTGTTTGTGGACTTATCACATTTGACTCCGGCTCCGGTTCTCCGCCGTCGTAAAGCGCACGCGGAAAGTGTCTTGAATTGTAAGTGGTCCTTGAATGTTATTTTGTAAATTGAAACATATCATTTCGCTGGATACTTTATTGCTGTAATTCAAGTGTTTAATGCCGCTTAATGCATTGGTAGGATTTTTGAGAGTGTGAGAGAGAAAACACAGGCCCGAGTGAAACATGCCCAAGACTCGGAGATGCAATAAAGTTATCCATTTCAAATCAAAATAATTATGAAAAAGCGATTAAAATAAAGATATATTCATCGTTTTATGTGTTTTGCTTCAAACTTCAAATAATTCTCCCGGCTTGCTAAATACAACCGTTTCCACCACAGACACAAGAGCGACTTCGTGCTTAAACGTCCTCATTTGTTTCAAAATGTTTATTATCGGAACCTGTTAGCCGTTTGCCGCTGTTTTGCATATTCATCGAAATGGAGATCCGATAAAAAAGCGAACGGTCTTATGCAAATCAGCAGTATAAAAATCAAACGTGCAATGCGATAACTTGATAAGACAAGTCGAGAGAGAAAAAAGAGAGAGAGAGAGAGAAAAGCACACAAAACCAAAAATGGGAAAATATTGTGAAAACACCTGTTTGCTCGCCTCACTGCTGTTGATCGTTTCTTGCCGACCCAACCGCGCCTTTATTGGGCTTCCTTCGTGCCAGTGACCACACGGGTAATTACAATTTGTTCGCACTTGGCAGCTCATGCAAACGGCGATCGGTTTTGCGATCGGCGATATTGTGAATGGGGCGCGAATAATTAGTACCAGCCCACATTTATCACCTTTCGATGAGCAAACCCGTAAGGATTCTTTCGCCACCACCAGCTTCACCATCGCCGATGGACACGGTTAGCGCGACCGTATGGCGTCCAATGCATAGCTCTGCTGGCACCAGACAGTTGCGGTAAATGAAAAGTCTCCTTATATGAGCGCCGACTGGTTGCAATTATTGCGCCAGCATACTTTTAACCACGTATAATAGCTTTTGCCTCACTCACTGCATTGGCGCCAACAGTCGACTTCACGATGCAGAGACTTGGTCCACCAGGACGGGTTGGCTTTTGAAGACAGCCGCTATCGATTTCGTTTAATCTGAGCACATTCTGGGGGGCGAATGCGAATTCCTCCTATTGGGCCGTTGCTGGCCTTCGTTATCGAAGACTATAACCCACTTTTGCGCTTGGTTGCAATGGACGCGAAGCGAAAGAACTTCGCCCCGGTTTGGTTATAATGAAACATTAACAAGACAATAACATAAAATTAGTGTTGCTTTTCCCTTTTTTTTAACTCCGTACTCAAGAAACGGTTGTGCATTCACATAGCATAGCGAAAAAAAAAACGAGCGAAGGGAACGCGGATTATCATGCCGGCATCTTCACTAGATCCTGGCGTCTGTCTACACCTCTCACATGGTTCTTGCACAGCAGTCGCTCGACAATGATGCCATGAAATATTGTTCCGGATGTCTGTGGAAACCGTACCTTGTTGGCGGAGGTTGGCCCGGCGCGGGAAGAGAAAATCTTTCTCCTGAAAACACGGTAAATGTAAAATCAGAACCATCGCAAAAATACTTCGTACGCTCGTCGGACGACATCCTGCGACGTTGCAACCGAAGGAACAAATGGTTTCTCCGGTGCTGTAGTGTATCGGACACCGTTGTCCATTGTTCGCCGCGGTCCCAAGCGCTCGTGTGATCGATATGCGCCCGGCCCGGTGTACAAGATAAGTGGGAAATGAAAAATGTCGCTTCTCGCAACCGGAGAATGGAGCATCCTCAGCTGAAGAAGGTGTGTAATTTACACAAATTGCATATCGCTTACGCTTCGTGCAGTGCAAACGATTTTTCCATGGTAAGAATGCCTGTGCACCAGGTCTCCGTCTTGGAGAAGGTGCCACCATCTTCAGACACACACACACACTGCACACACTTCTCACCGAGCTCATCCACCAAAGACGATGGTCGAGTGGTTTTGCACTAAAGTGGCGAGAAAATTAGCATGCACGCTTGCCAACGACTTGCGGTACTCGTACCGCTATTTTTCTCGACCACACGTGGCCCTCCGTCTTGCGGTGCCGTTTTAGCAGCGCAGTATAGATTGATGAGTGAACGAGAACTGACTTTTATAGATGTGCCATCGCAGAGGGGGTGAAGACGGTGAAGGTTCGCATTCCCGGGTGGATCTGGGTTTTCTGCAATCAATCAAACCGTCGATCAGCGTGCGATCGTCGTCGTCGTCGTCTGCCTTTCGTTTCACTTCGCTTTCTGTGTCAGTCTTGTTATCGCAAACGTTCGATCATTGATCGATCGATCTTCCTGCTTGGCTGGAAGTTGCTAAACGGTGCCCGCAGGACAGGACGTTGCTCAACAAGGTGCCAGTCATCATTTTCACACCCTGTTTTTTTCCCAGCGTATGCGGGCAGGAAGTGCATAAGCGCCGGTGATGCGTTGTGATCGAACGCGTTGACGGGCTGCATCGCAACCGGGCAAAGGTTAGAAGCTTACGTCGAACGATCTGCGTTGAAGATGGATCACTCCGGCGCTGTTGCTGTGTGCGTACACAATAGGACATGGAAAGCTAGGCAGTTTGAAAGTTGTTGTCGTTAAGATGAAAAGCACGCTTCATGGTGATGATTTCAAGTGATCTTTTTGAATGTGCATCTAGATCATTTGTTGTTTCACCTTTGGAAATGACAAAGACTTTCTCGACTTGATAAAATCACGGTTGAATTTACCAATACTTCATACAATTCTTCATGTTGGTGACTTTAATATTTCATTCATTTAAGTTACGAGTCTGCCGAAGAATTTAAATCTGTAATGGCTATTAAGAGCCCCGATCATTCCGAATATATCTTCTTTGGATGTCCTTTCATTACGGTATTCTTGGTACTGAAAATGTAGACTAATTGACCTAAACAGAAGCTCTTAATTTTTTTTTTTTGCGGTAGGCTCATCCTGCATCACGTCCACATGCGTGCACCACAAGCTCTTTGCATGGCTCGGAACCAGACTGTGTGGAACACAGATGAGCTTGGAAAGATTTCATATGGCCCAAGCGGCTTCAAAGCATTGGTTTCTTGACATCTCAGTGGATCGTGCCTTCATTCGAATGACGTCTAGAGTTAGGTCTAACATTGGAAGTTGGTCGAGCATCTCCTTCGTATAGTAACAGGTCGGCTCTAAAGCATGTGGATTCTGTGCATGCGGCATGCTTCTGTGCGGAGTATTAAGCAGACCCAGAGTTGCTGCTAATGAATGAAGTTGGGGACATCGCAAGATCGACTAATGTTCCTTTTCGGGATCTGCTGAGGGACGCTATGGATGCCTATCTTTAAGAGCTTGTGTTGTGTTGTGTTGTGTCTTGTTTGTATGAATGATGATGAATGACTGGATGAATGATCGAATGTATGAACGAGTGCGTTTGGAGAAATATCCTGGATCATCCTGAACACAATAAATCGTTGGAAGGACGAGCACCAGTAACGTTAAATACACTAAAGACCAAACGGAAGGATATAGGAACAACCGATACTCGCATGAATTGACTGGACTTGGAAGCATAGACTTGAAGAACTCACACACTCACACAGCTTATTAGGGAAGTCATGTCTTCTCAAGATTAAACATCTGCTTTAGCAGAACTTCACATTAAGGGGACAAAATAACAACCAACGAAACGACCAATCTTACACGGAATAAGGTGTCCTTGTGTAATTTAGATTTAGAGAAATTGGTGACTCGTTTTGTCAACGATTTTAAATTTACACTATTTTATTAAATGGGCTAAAGGAATACATAAATATTTTTTGTTATGATTCTGATTTTCTTAACGCGCTTTTAAATCCTTGTGATTAAAATACAACAAAACTCATTATAGCTATTTCTCCATTCCAACGTTTTGGCTGCGTACTTACTCTCTTATACCATTGGGTGTTCCGAAAGGAAAATTCCATAGCGAGAGAAAATGGCACCGTCTAAGACCTAGAGCTGAGATACATTAATTATCGTATTAATTTTTTTCAACACAATTTCTGTTTATTAAAAATTAAAGCAATAGTTTTAAATATTCAATAATTGTGCCACTTTGCATCTTGTTTGAAGATTTGAATATGTCCGCTACTTTCCATAGTGGCAAGAGGAGCAAACATAAACCCCAACATCACGCAGCAGCAACTCAATTCCCCACCCTGCTCGCATAAAGGAACTCAGAGTTACCGGCGGCCAATGTTTCAATACGCACCAAATGCTTAAGAACGACCCGAACGAAGTACCACGCAAACACGCGCGCGTGCATACCACGATCCGAACTCGACCCGACTCGAAATGCTTCGGCCACTTCGGGCCAACCAAAGGAGAGGATGGCATCTCCCGCATGTTCGGATGCTCACGGCAGCGTACGCGGGTTGCACGTAACCCGCGGTCTTTGGTGCTGCTGCTGGTTTCCTAGCTCCGTCAGTAACGCTCGTGATCACCTCATCACATCATCGTGATGCTCGTGTGCTGTCGGGCCGTGCGTGTGCGTGTTTCGTAGCGTGAAGAATACCGTCTACTTCGTTTCCAGCCGTCTTGTCTCGGAATCGGAAAGAAAGGCGAAACTAGGAGAACACAGTTTAACGTTCGAAAGAAAAGCCCCAAAAAAGAAACATCGATCGAGTGTGTGGTGTGGAAAATTCTGAATGAAGTAATAAACCAACCTTACAGCAAGTGCACCACATCTGCCAGTGAACGAACCGGAAAGCGATCAGTAATAACTCGAATCGTTGTGCCATTTAGTGTGAAGTTCCGGTTGCTTTGATGTGACACAAACGGAGAGAGAAAGAAAAACAAAAAGCGAAACTACAAACCACTTCATCCAGACAAATGGGTCATCCTAGTGATTGGTCCTGTTGATGCAATCACGTATCAAGAGCGTCATACCATACCAAACCAGGCGGAAGTGTTTATGTAATCAGAGCAACCGATTGCCCGGATTCTGTGTGTGTGGATTTGTGTTTTTCGTGTGCATCTGTGTGTATCTGTGCGTCTGTGAAATCCGGCCTGAAGCTCGGCTGGACGGTTAGGACGAAATAAATCCTACCAAAGCTGGCCAACCTTGTGTGAGACCACGTGAAGATGCGAAAGCGCCAACCGAAGTAAAACGGAAGCCGAAACAGAGTGTCCCCGGTGTGTGTGTGTGCATGTGTGTGCGCACCAGTTGTATGTGAGGTGAGCAAAGTATCTTTGTATTCGCATGCGTCCACCGGCTGTCGTTGTTGCCCCGAAGCACATATGTGGGCTTTAGTGATTGTGAGTGAGTGTTTGTGCTCGCATATGTGTGTCGCATACGAGCTTCTGGCAAGCTAGCGAGAATTGCTAACATCCGGAAACACCGGAAGTGCCCATCCCGGGGGGCGGTTGGTGTGTTGGGTTGGGGGTGTTTGTGACACGGCGGGTGAAACAGGATGCATAATAAGGATAAAAGCTTTCCGATGTGCCACGGCTAAAGTGAATGGTGATTATCGTGCTCACATTGCCCATAATAGCAGCTGTGCGCGTGTGTGTGTGTCGTTGTGCCTGTGAGAGTGCGTATGTGCGTCACCACGACGAAACGAGCGCACACCGAATCAACAGTGTTGCCGTAAGAATCGCATCCAACTGCGACGCGCGGTCCGCCTTTGTGTTGCCGAGAAAATGCCGGAAAAGCGTCGCCTCTAGCAGGAAACCGGAAACGAAATACTTTGGGGTAGGTCGGAAAAACCCCGTGCGGGTGCAAGCGTGGAAGCGTGGGCTGGTGTACGTTAATGATAATAGGAAGGACCGAGATGTCCGAGATAATGAGCCGAGTCACCGATAACTGGTATTGACTGTTCTACTTTGTCTGATGTTGCGGTGTGTTTGTGTGTGTGTCTGTGCACGGTGCGTTTGTGTGTCAGGGCAAGCATTAAGCGATTAATTAATGCAAAGCATGGGTGGGTGGCGTAATGCTTTTGTACTGGTTGTGCTGGGTTTATAGAGAAAAAAAAAGGAAACTCGGCCCCAGGACACGGTGCAAGTGAATGTTTCTAATGCGAGTTCGGACCCGAGTGTAATGCCAAGCGCGTATTGATCTGGGTCACCGTGTGCACCGCCATTAATTGAAGTCAAACAATGTCAAATCACACGAAGCCCACTGTTGACAGAATGCAACGGCGTACGGTGGTTGTTGCACCCCCCCGATTGACCACCAGCTGTCACCGGCCACTTTCAAACGAAAATTTACAAAAGCATTCAGCACATTAAATGGGACTGTGATCGGTGATCTGTGTGATGTCGGTTTTGTCGGTCGGCGGAGATGATTGTCACTAGGTCCGCTATTGTCTCGCCGTGTCTGTCATTGCCACCCGAAACCCGAAATCCGAACCGATCCCCCAGAAAGCCTGGTATCGCTTGGCATAAATTAGCATTGTTAACGAGTCCGATACACTCCGGATCAGATCCCAAGGTTGTCGTCGCTCGCTCGTCCATTCCCTTCCAAAAAACCACATCTCGCTAAAACCCGAAACCAAAACCCCAAACTCTGTTTGAAGATTCGATGAATTATTAAGACCCACCGCAAAACCCGGCTAGGCGTGTAAAGTTTTTCCCCCACAATTTTCCGGGGATGGTGGCTGTGTCGGCGTTGGTGCTACAAAAAGGGTTTCGCAGCCAAATCCGTTTCATTATCAAACCGGGCGTAAGGAGGAACCCGTATGTAGTGAAGCCTTTCTTACCCGGGCTGGCGAATGGCGGCTGGTTTGCGGTGGGAAATGGGAAAAAGTTTGCCTTGATGAGCCAATTTTTCCGCAAGCCCGGCAGCGATCAAACCTCGGTTTAAGTTTTTGGATAAAGTTTTTGACTACGAAAACGAGTATATGAAGAAAAAAACAACAACGACCCACATCTATACGTAGGATTGCACAGACATACACGCGAGTATTTGTTTACAGTGGGGTGCAAAATAGGAGCAGTGAAAAGTAGTGACTTGATGGTGAAAGAATCTGATGTGTGTTCTATATGAAATGTTGGTGGAAAATACTCTGGACATGGCATGACTTGTTGACGGTTTTATGCTCCAACAAATTCCTGTTTTTGTCTAATTTGTCCACAAAATATTTTTTTACCGGGTCTTTTGAGTCAACTTAAACTGCGAGACATATCCAATTCTAAGTTACCAGTCACTACATTATACTGATTAAGTGAAAATAGCTGATAGAAGACCCAAGAAGCTGAATTCCACATAAGGAACAGTATAGAATTACATGAATCGAGTAGACGAAGGGCTTGACATATTGATGGGCCTCGCATGATAGTTATCATACACTCAATGTCATATGTGAGTTTTTTTATATCAAAATCATTGTAGAGTAAATGCTGAATAGATTCTCGATAAAAAGTTTGTACTTTTGCAAAAGGTTTCGGGAGAGCTTAAACTCCATTTCTGGAACTCTATTTAGATTTAAGTTTTTGTGTGTAAGAAAATGGAATAAACATAGAATTAATTTGAGTCTGTAGCCAGTCTTTTTGTAGATGTTTCGACGTTTTGCGCCCAAAATACTGCTAACTCTAGATTCAAACTGCCTTGAAAAACTAACCAAAAGCATTTGATTAGAGCAAAAACCTAAAACTAGGCTCGAACAAATGTCTTGTTTTAGCAAATGTCTTTGAATTTTTCTCGAGATCAACTGATATCAACGGTACTCTAGAATAAATAATAGAAGGTTTTAATGAATATTATGATGTCAAAATAGTATGTTAGTTGGTCAAACGCTTCAAGATGAGTTTATCTGTTTGACAGAATGTGACTTAAAATTTTCAAATGTTTAAGTCATTGTAGACCCCACTAGTGTTAGTAAGACTCTTGGGACAAATGGCAAATACCGTTGATCCGAATGAAAACGTGTGGATAATATTCATAAAAAAAACAAAACTACATTAATTAAGATAACTTACTTGCTTATCGTTTTGCTGCTATTTTGAACACAACTGTCTATTCACGCTAGTGGTAGCCGTTTCCTTGTTCTGTTTTACTTTCCATTCCATCCAAATCCATCCCATGGATTGTGGGGTAGTAAGGGCGGTATTCTAATGTGGCCGGCTCCAGGTTCTGTTCGGTGGTATGTTTGTGAAATTTTAATTTGCGTTCGAACGCAACATGCCCCCGGGTGCTCTGTGTGTGTTTGTACGCTCCGTGTACGCTTTGATCGTTTTTGATTAAAGGGAAGAGAATTTAACAAACCACTCAAGCGTGTTTGTGTGTGTGTGTTTATGCGTATGTGTAAATGTGTGTAGTAAGGGAAGGGAATGCAAGAAGGATGGGGTGAGGGCAGACTTGTTTTCCAAACATTCGATCGTTATTTATTTAGCAAAGCGAGCGAGAAAAAAGGAAACACTACATAGCCATCTAAATAACTCTTTTACAAAGCCAAAGTATCGATTGGCCAAATCCAAACCCCAACCACCATCTGCCCAGCCAGGAAAGCCTTTTCATAACCTGTTTTAGCACACGTACATAATTTCTCCGCTCCGATCACTCCGAGCCAACCATCATACTAAGAGCGTTTTCCTGCCCTTCTCTCGCTTCTTCTCTCCCTCAAACTCCGCCTCACTCTATCTGCGAGTTTTCTTTATCCTCACCCGGTTCTTGTTTGGGTCATATGTTTGGCCGCCCACGGGGGAAAAACCTTGTCCCCGAGAAACCTTTTCCGAAGCCGAAAGAATCGATCCGGATGGCAGGAAAGGCGAACAGAAACAACAAACGACAAAAAAGGCAGCCAACGTACAAAAAGATTTATGGGTCCGAACTTTTCCCACGAGACGTACCAGCGCACCGCCCCGTGCCCCGTGTGTGACGCTTTTCATTCGCCTGGCATCCATTTTTGTATGAAATATGTTTTCCATCGTCCAATGCAGCGTCTCAGCGAAAATTCAAGACCTCCCTTGAGTTGTCCCTCGTACCAGTTCCTAACAAGTCTGCGACACGTATTGTAAGTATTCAAGCAGTGGCGCAACTTTTGTTCTCCGTATGGGCACTCATTCTACCGTGCAATCTTGCTACCAAGCGTCTTCCAGAATCGATCCGGGAAGTGGACCAAAACATCTGTTTCCAGTTTGTGGTCTCGCATATACGTATGCACAGGGAGCTCGTTAGACTGGTTAGTAATTAGGGTTAAAATGTTAAATTAATTTTAAATGTCACTTTCGATTCGCTTCGATGGTAGGGGCGGTCATGCTTTCGGCAGTTAGCAAAAGGTAAAATCTCCTGGCGAAAATTAACAATCCCGACTCTCCCCCGGTTGGATGATGATGGCTTTCTCCAGGCGACGATTGTCTCCCGTGTTAAGGGAGATTGGCCGAGATTTCGTGCCACGGTTCGATTAAGTGGATGTGGTCCCGCGGGAGTGATTAAACTATTTCTAATTGGCTTCAGCGATGGGAGTCCACCAACGCCCGTGCACTCCACTCATGGCTCTTTGTGTATGTGTGTGTGTGTCCAAGCGCAAGAAATGATGGTCGCGTGTTCGCGACCACAGTTTAAGCTTCACACACGGACGTGATTCGCCGGGCGCTGCGACAACAATGGACGACGAAAAGTCCCCGGGTGTGCCGTGCCGGAATTCTTGACAAATAGTAGTTTGGCCTGACTTTGGGATATCAGGAAAACGGGCAATTTAGGTGTACCATCCTTGCCAACCCTCACAAGGCGCCAGATGTTCGTGTTCCGGCTGGTGGGCACGTTTTCCCACGTGCATACGGTGCTCGTTGCACCTTTTCGGATGCTAATGCACCGGGCTTACGGATCGGAATTAGGTGGGCTTTTGTGTGCGCACCGGGTGTAGAATCGAGTGATATTGGTTATGGTTCTACAATGGAGCACGTTTTCGGGGTATTCAACGAGCGACAGGTAACGAAGGTTTTGTGAGGTTAGATAGCGAGTGCATTTAATTATTGGACTAAAGTAGCCTGATTCAATGAATGTGTTATTAGCAGTGAAATGTGGCGCATTCTATTTACATTGTTTATACATAAATTCCTTCCTCTAAAGTCCGCTACTTGCTGTTGCGTCTAGACACTAGAGGCTTTTTCGAGTGGACGATCCAATATGCAGCTTCTCAGACCAGTCTCTTGACAATGCATATTATTTCTTTAACAGTTTAAAGATTTTGGAACTTTTGCCATAAACATAACCTAACTATTACGTACTTTGGTTCGATATACGGTCCTTAACAGAATTATATAAATTCCTGATTTTTGGGAATAAAAACTGGCTAGAAGAGATGACTAAATTTGAAAGTCTAGTTATTTGAAAAGAATAGTAGAATAACACACAAAAGGAGAGCTAATTTTAAACGCTCTTTAATAAGAAAATATTTTTCTGCTGTTTTCGGGATATTGTTAAATCATTTTATTAAACTTTTTTCAAACAGTTTGTACGGTACAGTAACGCTTTTCCATTTGTTTATTTAATGTATTTTAAGCAATGCTTGTTTTTGTTAGATTTTTCAAGACATAAAACTTTTTAACAACCTTTCAAAAATATATTGGTATTGAAGGAGTGGCACCCATAAAAAGTATAAGAAATTCTTGAGCGTAAAAAGCGTATATTAGACTAGTAGAGATAATATTTGACAGGAAGATAAAAAGAACAGTAAAAATAGTAACACTGCCACTACGGGCTAGGCACACCCCAACGAAGGACAGATACAAAAACGCAACAGCTTTAGATATCTAAGAAGTGACAATCAGCTTGTCATGATAGCGGAGTTTTATTTGTTATAATTTTCCAATATTTTGTAGTATCAAACCATTTGGATAATTGCCAACCCAAGTAGAGCGACGCAAAATATGGCAAATTGTTAAATTCTAGCAAATAAAAATATGATAAAATCTTATTTCCACCGTAATAACTGCATGGCAGGGCGTCAAAGACGTTTAATAATAAGATTCAAAAATACATTTCCGTTAATCTCGTTAAATTTAAGAATGATTTTCAAAGCCATAGCGAACTGCGAATAGTTGTTACCGTTGTTGGTTGTAAATTTAAATGGATAATTTTTATGGAAGAATTGTGCCAAAAGAAATTTGTTAATGTGTGATTAGAACATAAATTGTTGCTATCTCTTCTAGTCCTGTTTTTTTTTATCAAAAAAGAGGTCTAGTTCATGAAGACTCTATATCAATCATAAGTTTGAATTGATGGACATTAAAATTTTAAATATTCTAGTACATATTGCGGCAGGAATAACCCAATTTAAACAGATGATGAACTTAAAATATCTCTTGCAAAATGCGAGTTAGTGTAGGGATTAAGTTCATCATTAAACTTATAGCTTATTATTGTTTTCCGCTCTTAATATCAGTTTTAATAATGATTCTATCATTAATAATTCTAATTATGTGACTAATTAAATACTTAAAAACAAAATAAAACCAATTTATCTACCACGAAAACTTACTCGAAACCCATTCCACTGTCGACTGCCAATCTGGTTTAAAGTAGATAAACCCTTCATCCACCGCAGTCACCTGCAAATTAGACATCCCTTCGGTGGGTTGCATCCCTAGCACATAAAATAGCTTAAAGTCCCAACCGTCCGCAGTTGTAGTTACGGCTTCGCAGTGCGCAGTGTGCAGTGCAGTATCGTGTATTGTGTGAGCGTGTGTGTGTGTGTGTGTGTGTGAGCGTGTTGTGAGACACATCATTATCCGAGCACTTAATTAACTAATCAATTATTCCGACTCACGGCATAGCTAGTGCAGCAAAATGGCGGGCATGCAGTTGCAGCGCTTCGACCAACCGACGACACAATACGCTGTCGCTTCTGCACATGGTGTGTGTGTGTGTGTGTGTGTGTGTGTGTGTGTGTGTGTGTGTGTGTGTGTGTGTGTGTGTGCTTGAACGAGAAAGTGCCATAAATGAACCGAAACTATCCTTGATGTCCTTTGCGGTTTTCCACTGCAAACTATAGCTGGCAACTATTGAAATAGTACGCCACGCTTCGCCGGATCGGTATCCTTTTGCATTAAAAAGAATGCGCTCGTGCGGCACACTCGGTGGATCGGATGCCTCCTTTCATCTCGCTGTCAAGGTAAATGACAAGCAGCAGCGTTAGTGGCCGTTCTCGCTATTGATGATAGTTTTTTGGTTTTTAGTGATTTTATTTTTTCGCTTTTCGTATTTTTTTTGCCGGCCCGCTGCACTATATTGAATCGCGTGGTGCAGTGAGATGCGTGTGTAGCAGAGAAAAAAACCTCTGGAAATGCTTTTCCAATGAAATTATGCGGTCCTGTCAATTAGCTGGGCGCGAGATGAAAGTGAATAGCAAGCTTCTTTCCCGGTCGGTACGGAATATATGCTTATTATGTTCGCACAACTTGAGTGATCTTGTTTTTTTAACGCTCTGCCTCCCTCTCTCGCTCTCAGCACGATTCGCAGCACAGTAAACTGTACGTTGGCCCTCGTGTTCCTTCAAAGCTTCTCGTCACCGTCACCAGTGTTGTTGGTGTAGTATTCGCTGTTGAAGCCTGTTTTGCTTTGATCTGCAACGAGGAAGAGTTTATGAGCACAACACGCTGAATACACTGAACAACTTCTGGGAGAAAAAAAGTGTTCATCGTGAGAAAAGTTTCAGTTTTTTTTTTACAACCACCATCTCCACACGCACACACACACACACAAAATATCTTTAGGAGAAAACCTTTAAAACGCGCCCAAGCCTTCTAGGGCCACGATGGTTTGCAGGCATCGTTGCACGGTTGATTGGCAAATGGGCTTTTCGGGGTTTTTTTTTGTGTTGCTGTTGTTCTGCCCCAAAATCCTTACCCAAAATAAAGCCATCGAGAAAAAGCTATGCACTCTACACACACAGCCAAACCTAAAGGAGCAGAATATGATAAGAAGAAAGGTAAAAACCGAAGAAAAAAAACCCCCATTTTCATTCTCATAGTAAAATTGACCCTTTTCAACACTTCACCGATGGTTTTGTTTTTCACCGATGGTACCCTTTGTTCTCGGTTTGCTGCTGCTACTACTGCTGCTGCTTCTGTCGCTGGCGGGCTACATCATCATGCCTGCGGGATCCGGGTGGGAAAATAATTGGAGCGTGAATTATTTTTCTCTGGCCCCCCGTTCGATGGGGCACAGCCACCGATGCCGGTCGGAGCGTTTGCCGGAGGGGCGGGGTGGAAACTTTTCTGAGAAAAGTTAATGGAAAGTGAACTCGATCTTGAACTCACCCACGGGTTTCCTTGTTTCGAAGGAGGCGAGAGTTGTTTTCGACCCAAATAATGTGCGCTAACATGGCTTCTAATTTTGCTGCTATACTATTGTGATAGGAAAAGTTAAGCAGTACTGTTATGGTGAATTTTCTTATACAGGAAAGCGATTTTATTCGATACATTTATACCCTGTTCGGTGCAGCATCATAATGATCAACATGGGCCACATAAATCATCCACTACTTGCCCGAAGCGGAACAGTTAAAATACAGATCCCCGGTACACTGTTCACAAATTCACTACTCGCACGTGGTTCAAATCGATCATCAGGGTACGCATCCGGTTTGTTGCGCTGTGCAGAAAATAATTGTAAAATTGAACGAACGAGTGAGCACGTATCGCCACTCCACGGTGCTGGCGTTCGGAAAATGGAAGAAAATTAAATTCATACGCGCGCACTAACTGTTCACCGAGGTAGTGAGCACTTATCTGCTGAAGCAGCTTCCGACCACCACTTGCTGCTACCGGGATTATAAACACCAAGAAGCAACCAAGCAAGAAAATATTATCTAAACGATACCGATGTGCTTCGGGTGCTGGATGCTGTGCTGGATGCTTGACCACAACACAACTTCCTGCCTGCTCAGCAGACAGACAGACAGCAGACGCATTACTATTCTGCTCACATCCTTCGATAATGATTTCCTTCTCGGGGGGTTTTTTCCCTGACGATACAAAAGACGCACAAAAAAAACGGACAACAACAACGAAAATAGCGTCGACTTACCCAACCACACAGCATCGTCGTGTATGTTGTACGGGCAAGACGTTGAATACTTCACCGTACGCTAGTGTGAAGAAAAAATCTCCAAACGTGTGGTAATTTTATGTGGCATGTTAGTTTCGCACAGTGTGGCACAAAGCTATAGTCGGCTCATATTAGAAGCAGTAGTGATTAGTAGTCGACCCGGAGGATTTTCTTTCCAGCTACGAGCCAAGTCACATAAAGCTAGAAATAGCTGTCCTCTCTCTCAGCAATCTCTTCAGGTTGCTGTTGATTTTTGTTTATTTCAATTTTTCTTTTTTTTTGTCAAAGTCCTGCGACTTCTCATTTAGTAATTGTCTATTAAAATTAATATTCGTGTTTTGCTCTATGCTCCTCGAGAGGTATTGGGCTCCTATTTCTTGCGATCAAGTCTAGGAACTTGATCAAACATGTAGCTAGATCTATGATGAATCAAGTCTCTTTGAAGGCCCAAGCAGAATGGAAATTTAGGACCTCTAAATAAAAGCATCAGTAGACAGAGTCAGAAGCCTGACGATGTCCCTTATATAGGGCCTCGTCATGAAGTTTGGAGTCCTTCGGAGTCCTCTGACGATGTGTACTTCAAAACTTGGGACAACTGTTAAGTTTGCTTAAACTAAGATCCATCCCTGAGCTGGATATTTCAGCCTTCCGGATGAGATGCGATACCTAGTCCTACCAGAAAAATGTTCTTTCCGTTTTTAATCTTCTCGAATTTAACTTTTATTAAGTTTTTCTAGCTATTTTATAAAATTTCTCCTGGTTTATGCTACTTTTATATATTCTTTACCTTTCTATACAGACAAAACCCTTTAATTGTCATGTTTAAAAAACTATTTGAACTACATATGTATGATAAATCAGATTTTACAGCACAAGAGTTGTAGCTTGTGATCTTTAACTGTGATAATATGATAAATCAGATTTTACAGCACAAGAGTTGTGATCTTTAACCACCTCAAGTGCAAACAAAACATACATCCATTGCATCGATGCCAACGAACCGAACGGCCAATAGTTTATCCACCACTGTCTGCAAGGATAAGAAACCACAGGAAAATACCTAAATAGACGCACCAACACCATCAACATTCGTGTGGTATCTAAATCTATGACCGGGTACGATGAAGCAGCAACCATAGCAGTATAATCTCCAATTGACTACCCATTCGGTGGCGCATCCTGACTGTCCGGCTTCGGTCAGCAGAACGGTCGCCGACTGCCGAATGCGCACCGCCCGGACGCGTTGTCATGCCCATGAAAATGTAATAAAGAAGCATAACTGTAATATCGTACAATATGAGTTTAATTCTGTTAAGCAGAGTTTATTCGAACTTGTGTTTTTTCTTCGCTTGCTTTGCTTCCCGTCCCATTTTGTTCGTGTCATGTTCAACCTTCTCTTCCCCGACTTCCTTCTTCTATCTCCTCCCCCCCAAAGATGTAACGATGTCCGGATGTGGTGCGGCGGGAGTTCGGAACAGACATCAAATCGAGCGCTGATGGTGATCATTCGAGCGAACCGGGCATCTTCCTTTCGGTTGCTTGCTTCCCCGAACGAGTGACCATTATCCTTGATGAAGCAGCCATCGTCACACATGTACACCCTTCTTCTGTGTCCCCGGTCTTCGTCTCTCTTAGCGCGGTTCGTTGTGTAAGCACTACTAGCTCAGCTGTCACTGACAGATTGGAAGGACGCAACATCTTTTCCCGGTCGTCCGCTTCGGGCCTGCTTGGGTTCAGTGTGAGCAAGCGTGTTCCATAATCGTTTAATTGCAGTCATAACAATGGCCATCAATGTATGAACTATGCCAAAAGTAGCACTAACCGCCCGCAAAACCCACCCTTTCCAGCACGTCCCCTATCCTCACGGGATGAGATGGTCATTAAACTATCCAACAGCCTGCTGCTGCTGCTGCTGCTGCTGCTGCTGCGCCAGCTTTTGGACGAAAAGTCATCGAAGTGGATGGCTAAAAGCGTGTCCCGTGCCGTAACTTGGACTGGCGGAACTTTGTTTCCTTTTTTGCTCTCCACGTTGTTATGGCATATCGATAATGTCAGCTGCCACTTTTCCGAACTAGAATCTGGGACAAATGATAGTTTTATTGCTACTTTCGGCCTCGCTGATGGAGTGTCGGATGCTTGTTGAGTGGTGCCCGTGGGCCGATGTGGGCTTTTCCCAAGAATGGTAGAAAGAAAAATAAAACTTCCACACAAAATGATTAGCCTCGAATTTCGCAAATTAACAGTAATGCGAATTTGATTGTGGCGCGTAGTGCCGTAGCAAATGTGCGATACGTGTCGATACAAATCACACCGAAGGGTACATTTACTCTTGGAAAATTGTGCACCGTTTGGTGAGTTGGTAACAGTGTGAACTGGCCGGTTATTAAATATAAATGGAATGTATTGAGTGGAATACTCGTACACTTATTTGGGTTACGCATAATTGTGCTTTAGCTTCGGTTGATCTTTAACCACTTTACGGTACGGTTAACGGGGCCACTGAAATGTACAATACCGTACTGGGTGGATTTTTTCGTTCCGCGAAGGCACTCTAAAAATTTGCAATTCAGATGCAGCTGAACTGATAGTGGTAAAATAAAACACACATTTTCATAAACCGATAAGGTGATAAAACATTTTCATAAAACGCTTTTATCGGTGTAGCGATTATGGTTTTGAAGTTGGAACAAACCGCACGCATTTTATTTCGAAACGGAATAATTTGATGAATGCATCGATGACGATTGTCGTTTTATTGTTTTTCTGATAAACAAACGCTTTTAGCACGATAGAAATCACTGTTAAATAATTTAAATTCAATTCTAATTATTACTTTTGAAGTGCTATAATTGATAATAATGTTCTGCTTTCCAATGAACACTGAACACATCATTAGTTTCGGATCAGTATTGCATATGAAATCATCATTATGAGCTAATGAAAAGTTGTTAAATTCATCGATATGATCTCTTTCTTAATTTTATTAAGCTCTTCGCTGACCTCAACACCAGCTGCTGTTCACACACTCGATGGCCTATTTGAATCAGAGATGTGTGTTTTTTTAAATCAAACCCTAGTGTTTTGTAAAATACGAAAACCATTTGAACATGTTAAACCTTTAAAAAAACAAAATTTGTTCTGGTTTTTAGTTGTTTTGACATTTGTAAACTAGCACGTTTTTGATAAAAGTTTATTTAATTTGTTCTTAACATTGAAACCACTAGTTTACGCTTTGAATATTTATTAGAACTTCAAAAGTCTTTACATTCACTAACCTTTTATTTTACTTTTAATACAGCTGTTTACTGGTTCAAGTGAACCATATATTTGTTACTATTTGAAAGCAGTTTTCAATTAACACGCATGGATTTTTGTTTTGTTGAAAATGCAACATCAAGAAGTATTGGTCTGATAATTCTGGATCCCTTGACCAAATAGTTTTGATGCTGTTTTAAACCATGCGCAAACGCTAGCGTAACTACAGTTTTACGAAAAAATACTCCGAGCTTTGTATGGAAATATGTCAAAAACTGACAGCAATTCTGTGCAAAATCGGAGTTAAGGTCAGGAAAACAGGTTCTTATTGCTACCTGTTCCATGGACCCAAGGATAATGACTGATGACTCTTATCAGTTGTATACAAGAACTTTGCAATTCTATGATGTTCCTTACTAGGTTCAAGTTTCGCATCGCTGGTTGTATGATAGTTACGGAAATTTGTGTTCGTGTTTTGTTCGTGTAGAACAATTAAGACACGAAAAATTCTTAAAGCTGCATATTTGCCATACTGAAATTTGCTCTTCATAGAGTGGCATATTGGGGGCTTTCCTGGTCATCGTTGGATTCTTTCAGGATTTGTCTTCTTTCAGGAACGAAATGATTTATTCCGTCAAACCAAATCTTCCAATAACTTGGAATGTTTAGGCTTGATCTGCATGAGATTGATCTTTGCTGGATTTACGGCACTCTAAATTTCATAGCAAATTATTGATTGTAGTTCTGCTCCAAGGAATTCTTCGTGTTTTTCAATATTTCTTAATTTGCCTGTGATGCTCACTTTTGTGAATTCATTTATCTCCAACTTTGTGTACTTGGAAAAGATGCTCAAACAGTAAAGCTTACAGATGAGAGACACCGACACAAAGCAAGACTCTCACATAAACTATTTCATTAGCTGGGCTCTCCCAAGAAAATATTTCATCATGATTCAAGTTATGACATTTCGTTGTGTTTGTTAATTGCTACAATGCGAAGCATATTGTACTATTTGGTAAACAAATTCTATAGATTTACTAAATAGTATAACTAAAATTTCATTTTACTTTGAAAGTGTAATCCATCTATCTAAAACAATGGTTAGTCAACAATGACTTAGCAGTGTGTCATGTTGGAAACACATTGAGTGACATGCCATCAAATGGATTTTTGAATAAATGATACTTCTTTCTCAAAATTTCATCCAAAACATGTCACTAGATTACTCCGGTTCACAATATTCATATGAATAAAACTCCCCAAGAAACCTGTTTCAATTCCCAAAACAGCGAATCGAAGCAGAAACCATTATGCTTATTTAGCACGAAAGTTTATGGTCTCCAAAGATGAAGCAACAATTGACGCCCCTGTCGTAAATTAAGCTCGAGATGGGGAATAAATTTCTAGAACTCAACTTAAAAACAATAAACTGGCAATGGCGGCTACGTTAACAAGATGTAGAAACTTTTCAATAGCAGCGGCCATTAGACTGCAAGACAATGGAATCAGTTTTATTGTTGATTCAATCGAAAGATTTTCTAGATTGACTTATCTGCTGCCCACACCTAAGGGCTCTTTAAAGCTGCTCATTATAGCAATAAAAGTTAAGGATTTTGTTTCAAACTGTTCACAGCCGAACACTTCTTTGCTGTGTCTTGTAAGCAGCAGTATTACGTTTTTAATATTATCCTATTTATCAAATAACCAAAAAGAAAGTATTTCTTGTTCGCGAAAACTTGATTCCGAAAGCTTGAAGCCATCCATTTGCTGGTGTCTTTCCCTCGCAAAACAAACTCCCAAACCCTGCTGGCCGTTGAACGGTTTTAAACACTAATTCGGTTAACCATTTCCATTTTCGGATGCGTGTCGCTTGTCGTTTTTCATCGCTGCCAACCAAAATGCTAAGTGCTCGCCCGCTGACGCCCACGGAAAAGCGCGTACACCGTCAGCCATCTTAAAGAACGAATTATGACGTCTCGAACTCGATGGCCCCCCCAACACCGGGGATTGTTTGTGTTTGTAAACAAACGCCCGCGATTTTCCACCCGCTGGGTGTGCGCTGAGGCGAAAGGAAAATTATGACTGTGGTAAGGATTTACGTGCCGGTCACAGCGATGGTGGGCGGTTGGTTTTGAAAACTGGCTAAAGGTGAACACTGTTTTGAAAGGGCACTGTTTTGATCGCACCAGTGCTTGGCATTCCGTGAGTTGGGAGAAGATTTTTAACGAAAAATGTTTGATCGGAAAAGTGCTTGGAGAACATGGCCCACTGCTTTTACGAACTTCACCAGTTATCGTTCGAATTTCTGAAGTTAAATAAAGGTTCACTGGGGTACTGAAGTTCCAAGTACGTCAAAGAGGAGTTTAATGACACTGTATACACGGACCGATATCCATTAAAAAATATGAAGATTGGGCATGTTCTGCTAGAGGTTTATGAAATTGAAAAGATTCTAGAAATTATTTCTCAAGAATGTCTTAACGAAAACCGAAGTTGATAAATTGGTGAATGTACATTTATTCAAAATTTCTTATTCTAATTCGTTATCCCAAATCTGATAGTTCAATTGGCAGCATTCATCCGACGCTACCCTTAATGAGCTAAACGCCCGCGAAAAGCCCAACCGTTAGGCGTGAATAGGAGTAGTTTTGCTTTAAATGCCACTACAGAAGGATAATAATGACCATGAGAATGAAATGAGGTTAAACTAACATCTCAGGAATATATTCATGTGATACGCACAAAACGATTCGGTATTGTTAGACGCAGCGATGAATCGATTCGTGGAAAATCTACATCAGAACACTTATTTTTACGATGTTACAAGATATGGTGCTCTTATTCAATTGTGCGTCGCTTCAGGTGCCTTATTATCCTGTACAAATCTAGACGGTACAAATCGGAATCGTTATTATGCAAAGATGCATTACTAGCTATTAAACTATCCTCGTGAAATCATTATTAGAACTAACGTAATTTTATGACAGTAATCTCGAACTGTCAAACATCATCCAATACCTTCTACCAACGCCTTAGTCTTCGCTATATTCCATTACCAACGACAGGTGTATTTGATGATGTATTTCCTGTCATATCCACACACACACACAAATACTCACAGAGATGGCCTTATCCGTCAGGCAAAGACTGCCACCGAAGAATGACGATCGAGACGATCAATCATGGGATACTTTTCGGTGGTGGCTTACTGGCGTAGAAATCCATTTCCCCCTAGTCACCACCCAGCAGAATGCACAATGACACTGCCCGTTGCACATCGAACTCAACCAAACCAACCAAGATATCGATTGACTTTCCAGCTCGGCTAGTGTAAGGACCGTCCTTCTCGTAGCACCAGAAGGAGCCCGCTTCTAAGAACTACGCCGAGAGCGCCATTACTCATTTATCATCTTAAACCGTCAAGCTGGAAAAGGCGCTGCCCGCTGACGTCCACTACCGCTACTGTACTGCTAGGCTGCATCCGTCATTCGCCAGCTTCCGGCACCTAATGGTGCGACCGAATCGAAGACGAAATGCGCTGACGTCTTGCGCTGAGTTTTGCGTCATCGGCAGCATCCGCACACACCGAAAACACCGAAAGGACACAAAGAAAATAGCCGGCAGATGAATAATATATCCTAATTCTCTTAACATGTTAATTGCAGACTGCATAATAAATCACCGTTTCGTTTTCCCATTGTTTGCCAAACCCGGGCAATGCACACCGCTTTGGCACTGGAAGCCTTTCGAGTATCTGAAGGGCCGTTCGCGTATGGTACTGCTCCGTTATTCGTGCCGCAACGGTAGTCCTTTTGCATGCCACCAGCACAACTTCCACGTGTCCTGGAACGAATTGCCTATGCAACGGCATGTCCCCGTGTATGTCCTTCCAGCAACACACTATGTAGCTCTAGTTCCGTATGCACGACCAGTTTCGGTGTCGTTTATGAACTGGAACACATTTCACGTGGCGTGTGATACGGACGATCGTTGGGCTCTGCTCGTTCCATGGAAAACGAATGTATGTGTGTGGGTGACATGGAGGTTAGGGCGAAGTCAGGTAAACCAGGTAAGCAAATCTGTGCGGCACGCGAACATTCCCATGAAATGGATCGTTCGTGACGTTTCGTTGTCAGAGATTGATCGCCACGGTGCTTCCCGTTCGTTGGTTCGGGAAAATTGGCAACGTTTTTAGCCCGGTTGATGGGATGGTGTTCTGATTTGTGGGGGACATGGTTTTAGAACCGTCCGGCGATGGTTGCAGTGATTCCCACGTCAACAAGTATTGGTTTTGGGACTGATTGGGGTGAAAATTGACTTCTTCTTCGTTGCTAATATTGAACGCACAAACATTATTTGTTTGTTTTCGCACTAATTCAGCGTTCGGTGAATGGTTTTAAATATGCTGTTCTGATTGAATGTTCAGAGAGTTTGATTAAAGATCTGTGAAAAATTTTTGGTCTTCTACTTCGATTTTATTTTTAACTATGGATAGTTGGTCCTACTTACAGAAGTATTAAATAAAAAAAACAATGCTTCACAACCAACAAGGAATTCTTCCAAGATACAAATAGACTACCAGGCACACATATAAACAAAATAAGGTGCGTCTTAGACATCAATGGCAATGATTTGCTGGCGCAATACCCTTTGTGGTCAGTAATAGCTAACTGCCGATTTCTTAATACTCTTTAGGATTACGAGTTATCCAACACTTGACAGTGGTTAACAAGTTGATGTACTGTACATGGACTTTCATGCTGCCTTAAACTCTATGGAGCTCTCTAGTTGTGGTGTCTTGATTCAATGGCTCTTGAGCTATCTTACTAATAGGAGTTTTTGGCTAAAAATCAAAGCATAGTTGTCGGCACTTTCCACCAACTTTTCAGGAGTACCACAAGACATTATTCTGAGTATTAAGGACCTCTGCTGTTTGTTATTTTTATGAATAACGTCAACACGTTTTCTGGCTGCCGTCAACTGCTGTATACTGATATTTGTGTCTGTATCTGACCCTGATACGGCCTCACTAATGTTAGACGTTCCTTTTGTAAGTTCTTGTCTTACTTTAAAGTAATGAATTTAAGGATCCATATAGTTTAGTTTAAAACCTCTTTTTATGCGACATAGTCCGACTGGTATTTATGGTCCCAACAACCACCTAATGCCGAAATCGGATCAATACGAATTCTTCAAAAGGACCCACTTTTCATCATCACAGGAGATAATCGTAGATTCGAGTTTTAATGTAAATAATATTGTTCTTGAATATAATCTCTATTATAATCTTTAACATCAAGCGTTTTAATATAATCGTGCGAGATTATGAAGCATTTTTATACAGGTTTTTTGGACAAGACGATGTGTAATAGCTGATGTCAAATAGCTATGTCAGCTTGCACGTGGCTGGTTGAACGTAAATAAATAAATAAGGTCATTAATGTTTAACGAGGAAAACAGGGAACAACCATCAACGTATCCAGTCAAATGATTTATTATTAACTAAGCCTGGGGTAGCAAGTCCCATATAGGACTGCTCCAGCAAATTTAATTCATTTGAATTCTTCGTATAAAAATCCAAAATATCTAACGCAACACACACAGGATCTTTTAACATTGCACAATATTATAACATAAACTTTAGTGAGTAGCAAGCTTTTGAACTGATGCACTTGGGATTTAATTAAAGTGGTTTAAATTTCTAACAAGCACAGTAGGCCGATATTTCGGAAATGTTTCGAAAATGACATGAAGGACTTAAAGTCTCCTCCCTGATGCATCTTCAAAGTAAATCTAGGAAAGTAGCTTATTTGAGCTTACCCTAATCCTAAGACTAATAGCAAATTGAAAAATACTGCAAAAACATTCAGAACAAACTACTACAATGTAGAAGCTACAATAAATCTCACTTTACCATAAATCGGACCCATCACGATCAAGTACTCGTCCTCATAAAATACAATTGTGAAAAGCGGTGCAAAATCCAGCAATCCTCCCAAAAATTGATTTAAATCTTACAAAAAAACAATGCTTCAAAGAATTCTCGTTTCTGCAAAAGCTTAAAAAACCAATTGCGCATGAGGTACAGCTGACTTACAAATCTAATTCATCACCGGCTTTTACAGTGACCAGTGTCCCTTTCGCACAGTCGTCGGCCATTAATCCTTATCATATAACGAGTATCTGCTCCGTCTGTGTTCGTGTTATCGTACGCCACCCCTTTCCCTAACCTTACACAACCACATTCCACGGGACGGCAAGTGTGTCCTTTAGCCTTCGGAAACTATCCATCTTCATCTTCCGAGTGCCCTTCGTGTTTTCTTTTTTATTCTTAACCCGCCACCAAATTCGTACTGCGTACTACACACACACCCTGGGTAAGAAACGGAACCGTGACCAGCAAGGGCAACCGCGGGAGTGTCTGAATTTCCGCACCTCCACGTTGGGCGGAAACGGATGGCGGAAGCACCGAGACAATCGAATAACACTCACGCCTGGAGTTTTTGCTGCCCGGTCGTTACTGAACTAGCAGGCTAAAATGGCTAAAAAAGAAAAGCTGATTTGCAGCTGACGATGGGATACGAGAGGGGAAAGACCAGACCAACACTTTGACGCAACGAAAGAACTTAACGATGAACCTTTGCGGAAAAGTGGTTTCTCAATTCGCGCTCGAACAGCAAACGAACGAACCAGGCAAAACAAAACACAACTGATACTGATGAAGGACAGAATTTTCTACCAACCCACTGGCCTCAACTGGCGAAAACGGAAATCGGAACGCGCGTGAAGGGAGAAAGGAAACTCGCAGAAGCGGTTTGAATGTTCTCGTTTCCTGGGGTGGTCTTGTTTTGCTTGTGTGTGTTTTTTTTTTGCTTCTTCATTGTTGCACGGGTAAAGGAAACGAGTTTCGGAATTTTCCCTTGGTACTCGCCATTCGCTGCTGAGTGTTGCTTATCTTGCCATCCGGGTTTTGTTTTTTAATTTCGATCCCTTTTTCATGTGTCTATGTGTTGTTTGACCGTTTCTGGTTTTTTTCTATTGTTCCATCGTTTCAGGCCGTGTGGCAGCAACGGGTTTTGCTGACAGCTCAACAGCTATCCATTAGCGATAAGGAAAAACGGAACCGAGCCACCATGCGATGGCAGCAACAGTAGCAGTGCGGACCGGAAAAATAAACAACGAATTTGGAAAGATCATCTTTGCCGCATCTACCGTCACCGCCACTCGGTTTCACGGTGCGCCGGTTTAAGTTCGTGTGAAGTGTGTGCGAGTGTGAGGGAGGGAAAAGCAAGGAGAGGGAAATTTTTTCACAGCGTCTAAAGATAGCGTGCGATAAGCAGGGAGGCGCCGTTGGAAGCGGATAGAAAATTGATATCTTGTTGTGAAAATATACAAGTGCTCGGTCGAGTTCGCCGTTACGCCGCGAGTGCTTCCGTGTGGTGAAAATCGTTCGTCACCGGTTGCAGCAAACCCGGGAAAACCCATAGTGTGGTGAAAGTAGAATATATCCTTACCGTGTTTCCGTGTGCGTTAGTGTGTGTGTGTGTGTGTTGGTGATTGAGGGCGTGTGTGTGTGTGCGCGCGTGTGTGATTCATCCACGATGGATGTAGTGGTGTGGCACCGAGTGTGTGTATGTGCGAGCCACTAGGTATGGCGAAAATCTGACAACAGTGCGATGACATTTTCACGACAGTGTGTTGAGCGTGTCACCGACGAAGGTGGCGGAAGGTGCGTGGAGACCCGGGCAGCAGTGAGCCGGTGCTCGAAAGGTCATCTCATCACCTCAAGGACGATGTCGAGTGGTCGTAGACGGCGAAGCGTGACGACCATCGCGACCCGGCTGGTGGCGCTCGGGCTGTGCGGACTGCTGGCGGTGGCCAGCCTGGTCGGCGCTTCCTACTCCGATACGGACGATCTAATCAACGAGCTCGATCGACCGAGTAAGTAGCCCCGGCACCCGGGAGTGTCACTCGAAAAGCCAATTCCTTTCTGTTATGAGGTGACAAATTGTCTCGCAATGATTGCGAGCGAAATTGTATTACGACTGTGCGGCCGCTTCAATGGCATGGTTTGAAGGACGTCAACTAGCGTTAGGAGGTACCGCGGTGTGCAAGAATGAGGGGCGCAAAGACGTTTTCCTTTTCCAACGTACTACGGGAGAAGCTTTCTCCTTGCTAATGGTCGATTAATCTGTGACAGCGTTTTCTGGGCCGCTTACTTTGTCGATTAATTCGCTCAACGCTAATATTGTTTACAAAGCGAATCGTTGCAAAAGGGAAGAATGGTTGGAAAATAATTACTTAAATTAGATGGCTTTACTGAGCTTACCATCGATTTGAGTTTACCTTCACTACGTATATCAGTATTTCTTGATGAATTTTATGGAACGCCTGAAAGTATGCAATAGTTGTTGTTTGTAACATATTTAGTAAAGAGAAAGGCTACTTTTTAGGCACATAGAAAATCGATTCATTTCTCAGAACGTTGATGAGGCAGATAACACTATCAAAATGTTTGCACTGCCTTGTTGCTCGAACTATGGAGTATACATTGACGAATTCAGGTAAATTCAGTTAAGGGAGGACTCAAAAAAAACTATTTATTTGCATTGCAAATGCAGTGCAATAAGCATGAACATTATCCTCAACCGATGCGGCCCGGTGGTACTGCGACATCGGCGCCGGTCTTCACACGGCAGGACCGGGGTTCAAGTCTCTTCTGGGCCGTTTTAAAGAGGCGAATGAGGTCTATGAGACCCAAAGCCTCTATAAATAAATGAAAAAAAAAATCTTCTGGGCCGTGAGTGAATGAGGATTCACTGTCCAACTATGCGGTAAAAATAAGTCTAGTAAGCCAGAAATGGCAGGTATGACCAAGAGGTCGTTAGGCTAAGAAAGAATAAGATTACCCTCAACAAACGGGCAAAAAAATCGGATAGAAGTAACCGTACAGCCTAAAAGTATTCAATCGAAAACATCTTTTAATCTTATGCAACAATAATTGCGCGTGTACTGTTTAGATAACTTGAAGAACAACGTAGCTCTTTTGTTACTGTCAGACAATAAGGATTTTACAACACTGTTAAAGTACTGTAACCCTTTGTTTTAGAGCATATGTTAGCAATTTAGTGATCTTTTTTGTGACTGTTTATAGTGATGTATGCTATCAACAAGATAAAACGCCCTGTGATAGCCAATGCGAGCACCGTGTTACCCTTCTTTAGACGGCCTAAAGGCACGTGTTAATCACGCACATATCGTAGCACTTAATTACGAACATTACATTTAAAATATACTTTAAAAGCTTATCGGTAATTTGCCAGAATTCAATAGTTTGCTTTTGTAATAATTTTCCTACTGTACGCATTCCCGAACTTCAGATGCTCAATTATCCCACTTTATGAAACATTGCTCTCGCACAATTGGCTCTCACGACGAACATCTTTCAAGCACCAATAAACTTCACACTGCTGGGCCAAAAACCTCTTGCAAACAACAGCAAAAACGATAGCAAATCGCACACTCATTCGGCTTCGGATTGTTCACACTTGAGAACTCCACCCGCTTGGGCGTACCGATTCCGTGGCATCGTGCTGCAGCTCCGATCCGTGACCAGTCACTAATAACGATTTTAATAGCCCGTTATCGGTGCCACCCAATCCGCCTCCAGATTGCGGGTCGTCGAGTGGTCTGCTTCACGGTCAATCATAGAAGCCTAGCATTGGGAATCTATCCCGAAGCGAGGGAGTAACCTCGAACCTGGGGTTGGAGCTGTTTACTGGTGGGCGTGAGAATACGACCCCATGAAGCCATTACGTGCGGTACATTATTGCACCAGTAACTTCATTGGAAGCGAGGTGGAGATAAACCGATGACTGCGTCGGCTAATTTCGAGCCAATTTGCAATGGAGTTATTATGAGTTGTTGGGTTGGAGGAGTAGCCTGCGTTGGGCTTTACCTGGACAGAGTGGAAAAACGATTGTAATTACGAGCTATTTATCAATAATTCTACACCAGTACACAATTGCTTACTTGAAAGTGTTACTGGTGAGGTGCTATATGTGTGTAAGAATTCGTGCTCGTTTCCATTTTTATTGTAAGGTATATCCAGTCCAGTCAAACAGTCCATGGAAATAAACCAGAAACGAACATTTTGACGCTTTGTTTAATTCGTTATGACACCACGGGCCCGGATGAACGACAGCCCAGGACCAGAGGGACGATGAAACGCACACACATACCCCGAGGGTAAGTGAAGTTGATGCAGAAAGGTTCGCGTGATTTACTCACTCGCGCCCATCAACCGACCAGAGAAACTCTCGACAGCAAGCCAAAGTAATGCCGTACGCGCGTGATACCCCGGTACCCGGTTCGGTTTTCGGGCGCAAAGAAGAAAAAAACACGCTGTTCGCCCAGCCTGAAGTCACACAAAGTATTGCAATGCGATAAAAAGGCATGGCAGCTTCATGCTTCTTCGTAGCAGACCCAGAACGCAGGAGCGCGCACGTGTACATAAATCAAGCCGCCACACCAGGTTGGCACGCTGGCTGACATTTAGCTGCTTGTTTTCAGGAAGCTTTCCACTTTGTTTTTCTCCCTTTGCCTCAGCCTCTCAACACCCTGTTCCTGGCCAGAGTCCCTTGGCCGGAGTTTCTGCCTCCAGTCGGCTTCAGCCCGGTGCCTCTTTACAGTGTGCCGATGTCCTTTCGCTTCCTGTCACATGTCTTGAGCGGTGACCTCGAGCCTCCTGACTTTGCTGCGATAACGCGCCCGCACAAAGCCAGTGGTTGTGCGCGTTGTAAGGCACAGGACTCGAAGCGAACCAGGCGGCAGGTTGAGCTGCTTTTTTGTTGTTGCTTAGAACCGTGCACTGGAACCCGCTGAAAGGTGACTAAATCGTAGCGAGAGAAAACATAAAAGAAGTCGAGCATAACGACACCAGCGACAACAAGCGAACGCGCCAACCATTGGGCACAACAATTGCGCTGTGTGTGTGTGTGTGTGTGTGATGGTGAAGACCTTGCAATGGGAAAAGCGGAAAGTTATTTACGGTGAAAATGTTTGATCTTACACCGGCAGATATATCACGGGAACCCGTGTTGTTGTCGGGACGATAGCTCGCCTTTTCCCCGTTCGCGTCGCCAAGGACATTATACGCCAAGTAGTGGGCCGGTTTAAATATTTAATGTCGTTTTTCGTACTTTGCTTTTAAATTGTATCACAATCAAACCTTCCCCACGAGTGTCGTGAAGGAGGCGGCCGGCGAGGACGACGACATTGAGCAAAAAAAAAATGGTATTAAAGAAATACCTTCAATAAGGGTAACATGCAAACACTAGTAAAAGGTCTGTGCAATATGTGAACATTCCATGGAAAATCTCGTACGGTTCCTCGTACATTTGATGCAATATTACATTGTGTGCGAAAACGCTGCCCATAGCGACGATGCACTCAGGTGAAAGATCATTTCCTGTGCATTGTGGCTAGCACTTTTCTCATCACACATACACACACAAACAGCACATAAATAGTTTTCTTGCTTTTGTCCGGTGGAAATTTTATGAAACTAATTTTAATTAGTATTGCTTTCTTTGTACCTTTTTTTTGTGTTGCTTTCTTCTGACGACTGAGTACATCTTGCAACACACACACACACACAGTCAGGTTGGTCTTGTAGCTACTCTTGTTCATTGTAATAGTTTTAGCACTTTTGTTTATTCCTTTTTTCTGCTGGAAGCGAATGTAATCAACAATGTAGTGGCACATTAGTCACTATACCGAGAGACGGTCAACGGTCTACGTAAGCTCGGTCGCTCCATCATTGCGCCTTAAGCACTGTCGAGTAACAGTTTAAAGCAACTTACTTTACAACAAGCAAATGTTGCCCTACTCTTTTTCTGGTTTTTTTCTCCCACCAACCGGGTCCATCTCTATCGCATCTCGTGACATCAAAAGGGACGATCTTTAACATACATCCCGTGCCAGTACGATGTCTGTTTGATTTGAACTTTTCCAACTGTTCCTAGTTCGCAGAGTTTGGGAAAGTCTGTTCTCCTGGTTTCTCTAGGTTTTTTTTGTGTGTGTGTATCTTCCCATCCTCGCAAACGTGCTGTTTGTTTGATCTTGTGCGAGTGCACGTTGCAGTGTGCACGAAGCAGCAAGCAGCGTGTGCAAACAAAGAACCATAGTTTTCGGTGTACGTCAAGTATTGGCTTTATTTTTACGTACCCAGTCCCGGACACTCATTTGCGGGTCTTTTTTTGTTGTTGCTTTGCTTTGCTTCTTCCTCAAAAACCCGGAAAACCTCATCTGCATACATGACTTTTTTGGGGTTCCTAGCGTACGCTAATGAGCTGTCAAATAGAGTAGCTTGACTTCAAAGGTGGATGCGCACGCTACACACGGTGGTTAGTGCTTTCGACGATGTGAAGATAATTTGGTAACCGCAACAGCTTTTCGGTGCCACTATCGGCGTGGACTCCCGACCCGTACTTGAAGCGTGCAGTTACTTCCAATTTAAATTCCCCAACACCCGCGAACCGGGACCGAACTGCCTGTCGCCGTGGTTTTCACAACTGCATCCGTTCAAAAGTGCAGTTTAAAATGGTTGACGGAAGGGTGCTGGCCAGGAGTTTACCGTGTGCCAAGCACTGCGTCATACAAGTGCGCGCGTTCTCGGCCCCGGTGTTTGTATACAATTAGGGATTAATTCTCCAACTGCAGCCGCGTGTACCGTGGACCATCATCATACGCGTCCGCACGCACCAGAGTTTCTGCAGCGAAACTTTATTACATGAGAGTCGTTCGCAGTACTGTGCCAACGTTCCAATCACTGTTGGGAATGGTGTTTCCTTACTTAGCCCACCTTACCCCCTTTTTTGCTGGATCGAACCGGGGATTGTTTGTGTTTGTAAACAAACGCCCGCGATTTTCCACCCGCTGGGTGTGCGCTGAGGCGAAAGGAAAATTATGACTGTGGTAAGGATTTACGTGCCGGTCACAGCGATGGTGGGCGGTTGGTTTTGAAAACTGGCTAAAGGTGAACACTGTTTTGAAAGGGCACTGTTTTGATCGCACCAGTGCTTGGCATTCCGTGAGTTGGGAGAAGATTTTTAACGAAAAATGTTTGATCGGAAAAGTGCTTGGAGAACATGGCCCACTGCTTTTACGAACTTCACCAGTTATCGTTCGAATTTCTGAAGTTAAATAAAGGTTCACTGGGGTACTGAAGTTCCAAGTACGTCAAAGAGGAGTTTAATGACACTGTATACACGGACCGATATCCATTAAAAAATATGAAGATTGGGCATGTTCTGCTAGAGGTTTATGAAATTGAAAAGATTCTAGAAATTATTTCTCAAGAATGTCTTAACGAAAACCGAAGTTGATAAATTGGTGAATGTACATTTATTCAAAATTTCTTATTCTAATTCGTTATCCCAAATCTGATAGTTCAATTGGCAGCATTCATCCGACGCTACCCTTAATGAGCTAAACGCCCGCGAAAAGCCCAACCGTTAGGCGTGAATAGGAGTAGTTTTGCTTTAAATGCCACTACAGAAGGATAATAATGACCATGAGAATGAAATGAGGTTAAACTAACATCTCAGGAATATATTCATGTGATACGCACAAAACGATTCGGTATTGTTAGACGCAGCGATGAATCGATTCGTGGAAAATCTACATCAGAACACTTATTTTTACGATGTTACAAGATATGGTGCTCTTATTCAATTGTGCGTCGCTTCAGGTGCCTTATTATCCTGTACAAATCTAGACGGTACAAATCGGAATCGTTATTATGCAAAGATGCATTACTAGCTATTAAACTATCCTCGTGAAATCATTATTAGAACTAACAAGCCGCCACCAAGAGCAAAACAATACACATTTACCAGGCCACTGAGGAATGGCTGGAGGATTTTCGGTGGATTCTTTCGTTCGACGGAACCGAGAAGTGACATCTTTCGGTGAAGATTGTGCTGATGCTCAAGTTTGCATCCACACAAACCGGGCCACCGAATGGTACGCTGCTCACTCTTGACTAAAACTAGCGAAGAATAGAACCGGCAATGGAAATGCTACCACTGTACACTCGCTGCTCATATTCTCTTTCCTTTCCTGCTCGGCGGCTTTGGTTCCTTGCCGCACAAGACGACCGACTTTGGGCCAACTTTTTGACGGGTTTGAAATATTTATTCCGATTTGCAATGCGAGCTGAAGCACTTGCGAACAATTTCACTTTTGTTCCGTGGCTCGTCCATTTTCGAGAGAATGGGCACAAAGTTTTTGCGTTAGTTTCGTCTCGATTGCAAATGACTTTCCTATGAGTTGGGTTGCGATTTTCTGGGCGTTGAGCTTCGTTATCTGCCGGGCCTTACTCACTCAGCCCAACTCGGGCCCACCGTGCCGAGCTTTCCGATGGCCGACGTCCGATGGAAAGTTGTTCCGCAAAGCGCTCGGTGCACCTTTCTAATTCGCCCATTCAGCGCTGGCCGGGTGAGGTTTTATCTGCAATAGGATTATTACAGGATTTATGTTTCACTCCGCGGTAAAATACTGTGCGGCAATGCGAGTGGCTGTTCTGGTGTGTCCTTCGCTTACCTTTTCTTCAAGACGTCACCCGAGCAGCCGGAGTGTAAGGCGATGGATAAAAATTCATAATACCCGCACCGAGAACCTGAGCTCCAACCGAAGTTGAAGCATTAAGCTGTGGTCGTTTACGTGAAAGAGAAGAAACTTTAGTTGCGCGTTTTTGTCACTGCAAAGCGTACCGCGGGTCACTACCACTATAACCGGCTTGCCCGAACGCGATGACGACCGGACTGGTGCGGTTGAGTGATTTTTTACAACCCAACCTTAATGAAGAAAGTAAGCCATAAATAAATTAGACTTTATTTTGGTGCGCTATGAATGAGGAGTGATTTATGTTGCTTTTGACTTTCCGGCACCGGTGCTCGCGATTCCGGACGCAAAAGAAAGGAAAAGCTGGTCCAGCATTGAGTGCAGAAACCGAAAGTGGATTTAGGTATGGTAAGGTAGTGTGACTTAGAGACTATGCTTTGTAATTAAGCAGGGTCTATAAGGAAGCGTTAAGGACACGTGGCTGGAGCAGTGGCTTAGAGCTATAATTGGAAGCGACAGTTGAGAGGGCGTTTGTCACTTATTACAAAATGGCACAGTAGCGCAAAGTGGATAGTGATTGTGGGACAATTTGTTGAAGTACGGGCATGCAAAATATAGCAAACGTATCAAGCATCAAAATCACTTGTACATTGGAATTTAAGCCGCTCATTTGTTTAACAGTTTAATAACTGGCTTTCGAGTGTGAAGTCATTGAAAAAATGTTTTCGTTAAAAAGTGAATTGCCATGCTTGATCTGAATGATGTTGTTCAAAAGAATGGAGTACTTAGCTTTTACACGAACAGTTAAATTGCTTCATATAAGTTCTTGCTTTCTCAAAGTATTCAGAGTGCTTTGATTTCCTCTCAGTACGGTTTATATTGAAGATAAATTCTAATACGACGAGACTGGATTCAGGGCCCTTTCGAATCAATATGCCAACGTAGAACTGACTATCCAGCTACGTGTTATTTAAGTTCAGCCAAAGTTATGTCAACCTGGTTAAAAGAGTTACGTTCCTCGATCTTGATTATGTTTCTTTTGAAAACTAAAATCGCATGACTTTCGCTCCGTCTATACGGGAACGATTGATCTAGCATAGACGTTCCATTTTCAAGTAACTGCGCTTCGGGGACTATCGATTCCAAGCATAGTTTTGCTGCAATATAAATACTCTCCTATTCACGATCACCGTGTTATAGAAATATTCTTTCCTGGAATGTCTCCGTAACATCAAATTGAGAAATGCCAATAGTTCCGTGTTGTGAGATTTAAGTGAACAATAATTATGCTAATGCAACTGTCGTATTTGTCTACGAATGGTGAACTGTGTAACAAAAACTTGCATCCTTTCAAATTGTATTTGTGTTGCAATATCTGTAGCCAATGCTGATTCGATGTATTAATTACGCAGTTTACTTTCCTAACGTGCAGGACCGTGTAAGCCTTGTCTAAAAAGTCATTCAAGGTCCTTGGTTGTTGTCTAAGCTACAAATAATTATAGCGGGGTTTTTTCCAAATACAATATTTAAATATAGTTGCTACTGATCTGTGGTTTATATCCTAACAATTCTAAGGAATTCTTCTAACTACAGTTTGTATTAGAGAAAGGATATGTGTTTAATTGCTTTTTTTTCTTCCAAGTCCTCACTAAAGATACAGAGAGTGCGCTCATCATGAACTAGATCATATCGTCTAGCTCATCTCACTTGCCACCCAAACACAGCGAAACGTCTGTGTCATATATGTGCACGTCCGGTATAATAGTAAAATAAACCAACCCGCATCCACCTTCCATCCGTTCCAGCGATGCACTCACGCTAGACAATGAGCTAATTGGACACTGTTTATGAAGAAGTATATGTACCTTATCACCAGCTTAACAACTCCACAACACATCCAGCTCGCACGATAAAGCATTGCTCGGTGGCATCACCGACCGGAGGAAAACTTTCGGCCAGAGGATTATGAGTAACAGTAAACGGGAGCACACACACACACACATGTGTCGGTGAAACTTGCTTTAGTCGCGACAACATTATAACTTCAGCGCACAAATAAATCCCACCGTGTAATCGAGCCACCGCTGTCCCATCCACGAGCGCCGAACGCGTAAAACGGCCAAACCATTCGGGTCTGTCGTCAGTTCGCCAACATAAAACAGAAGCTTGCGGTACACCGGTTGCCACCCACCGAAAGCATCTGGTAAGGGTTTTTTGTCGTTTTATCACCTACAGCCCTACAGCAGTGGGCTCATCTTTTGCCATCATCCGCAGAATGTCGTTGGGCCATACTTTCCTTTATCGTCCTGTTCATGTGTGTGTGTGTGTCTGTGTGTTTTTTTACTGTCATTTCTTTCACTCAGAACACACACATACATTTCGGTATCTTTCCAGTTTCTCGAGATCCATTTTCCACACTTGGTTTCGTGTTGTTGCCGGTGGGCATTTGGCCGTGGTTCACAAAATGAAGCGTAAAGACAGAAGAAATGCCATAAAACCAGCACGCGCAACACACTGCAGGCTGCTTTTTGGGGAAGGCTCGCCTGGCACACCGGATCTTCACAGTGAAACCATCACCGGCACCACCACAAACGGTCGTTGGACGATGTAGGTGAAGACAGTCGTGTGCCGTTTCGTGTGTGAAAAACTTCCATTTTCCCAGCGGACCGTAAGCGGAAGCGTAACGCTCGCGCCGGGGCATGTTGTAACACACGCGCTGTGCAATAAATAATAAGAGCGAGAAAATAAAACCGGATGAAAACTGTAACACATCCTCACACGCACACACACACATGCTATGTCAGTGTGTCATCCGAGATCCCTAGTCAAGCTTGTACTACAATTCGCACTAACACGGTAGCTTACTCTGGATGACTCGTTGCTGGGCGCAATCCTTTGCTGGCTAGATTTTGTTTCTGGCCCGAGACTGATTGACGTTTGTGTATCGCCAATCGCTTGCCAGCTGCCCTGGATCGTGGAGTTCGTGTTGGCAATCCTGTAAGACCGGTAAGGATTGCGTGGCCGGTGTGCTGTTGAGACTACAAAAGTGTAATTACTTATCGCGATGGTCGCATCTTAATTTATGCAACATTAATTAGCATACGCCCGTCTCCTTCCTTCCATCCTTCCCGCGACCTGTGCCACCAGTGTTCCACTCACGAAAGGGCATAAACTAGCGGTCGCCGTGTGCCGCTAACGGCCAACGAATCTTCCATTTCTGGTGAAAGATTTTATTGGCCGCACAAACAAAACTCCTTCCCCGTGGTTCGTTCGGTTACGTGGGCTAGCATCTGATAAGACACGACTTAATTGATGGCCATGAAACGGTTGGAGCGCGCTGCTGTGATGTACTGTTTCGGGAGTGTTTTCCATGTTTTCTTTTTGCGCACCTCCTTCTAACCTTCCTTTTGGGGCCGGTGTTGTACGAAGGAAATGTTGTTGTACCAGTTTGTTTTCCCCGCGATAGCCTTAATGTGGGTACCATTTCGGGCACTGGTTAATGGGGCAAAAGGTGGAATTGTTTTAGAGCGTTTTCTAATTGTTTACTGCCTTTGCTGGTTGTGGATGATGGTGGCGGGCGCTGCTTAGCATGTTGTTGCTTAAATTAATCGATCTCGAGACCAAAATCGATTTAAATAATTATGTAAGAAAAGGGTTTTTGGATGATTAAAACTGTGGTTGTATTAAATGAATGAATAAAACGAACGTTTTAGGAAAAAAATTGGCTATTCTGCAAACTGATACTCCTTGAAACTATTTCCATCGTACGATGCAAACTGTAAGTTTTAAAAAAATTATCATAAAAAATCATCTAGGCCAAGAGAGACCCCTCCCAGACACGGTGATGGAAACTTCGAATACCATCTTCTACAAGTCAATCTAGATCCTGACTAATGGATTACTGATGTCATTTACTGTCATTTACTGATGACATAGACAGCATCGAGGCTCTCCTATATAGCAGAAAATTACAGCTTCTGATTCGCTAAGGAATGATGTAACTTTGAAGTTGTTCAAAATTTCACCCACACGAATCAGTGGCGGATCAAGCTCCTAATCAGAATGGAAGAAGAAGGCCATTGACTCATCTGAAAGTGGAATTCGGTCTAACGTGTTCATAATGTTCATTATAAAGGCTCTCCTAAGAAATTTCAGGTGCATAAAATGATCTTGAACTTTCAGAGCCACAAAGCCTACTTGTAGGAAAACCCTGTCGATAGGTCCAGTGCCCCTAGGAAGCTTGAAGTTTATAGCATCTGCTTAGTTTGTTTATATTGCCTGTGATCAGTATCTAAAAAATCAGCACTAATAACATAGATAACATAAATTTTGAGATTCGCTTAAGAGTGTTGGTTGTCACTGGGTCATAGGATAGGTTCTTTATTTAAAACGCCTGTAACGACGGATGAAGCTGAGGCTGCATAGAGTATAATAAGTTCCAGAACACATATACAGCTCTGAGACATGGAAAATATCAAAAATAAACTAAACAATTCTCTCAGCGAATCAGTTGATCAGTCTCTCCGGTGGGCTGATCATGTCTCAAGAATGGCACCGGATGACCCAGCCCGTAAAATTCTTTTAGGCTGTTCAAATGGACAGATAAGTTATAGAAGGTGCAAACTGAGATAGAGTGATGTGTCCTGAGATGTACGGGATACACTACAATGCTATATCATGAGCGATATCAAGGACTTCTGCTGCAGGCCGTGACTGCGTTGAAGCGCCTGATAAGCAAGCAAGTAGTAAATCGTGTATACTAGTACGCCTGAATGTATGCAATTCTAAAATGTTGTAGGCAGTTTACCCACAATTTGAAAATTGAAGTTCCTTCCTGAACGTTATTTAATTCTGAAATTAAAAACATACGTGTATTATTAACTAAATGATTTAACAAGATTTTTCAGTTCCATGGCTCTTCCATGGATCACATGCCAAAGCGAGATTTAAAACACCAGTGGAACCCTTTGCTCCTTAACTATGGTACTTTTTTTTTTTTTTCGTTTATTTATAGAGGCTTTGGGTCTCATAGACCTCATTCGCCTCTTTTCTGTCTATTGTTACATGTGTGGTACAACTATTGCGAGTGTGGCTAATCTATTACATGAAATTCTTATATTGGTAAAACTATTGTGCGTAGAATTTAAATTTCTCGGTACAGGTTGCTGATGCGTAAAAATCGGATGAGGCGGTTCTGCTGTTGTTTGTCGGGTGATAGTATGATGGCTAGGTCAGTATCAAGTTGGCAGGTGGCTCGGTGTGTAGTGTATCCATGGCAATCGGTAAGGATGTGGCGGACCGTAATGTCGACGCCACAGAAGCTGCAAAGTGGTGGACTGGATCTATCGAGAAGGTAGGAGTGTGTCAGGCGGGTATGACCGATGCGAAGGCGGGAAAGGACTCGTTGGATGTGGCTGGAATCGGGATCATCCCAAGGTGCTGTGTTGTGCTTGATGGAGCGGAGTTTTGTAGAGAGGTCTAGGTTGTGCCAAGTGGTGTTCCAGTGTTGAGCGACTATTGCGTTAGTGAAGCGGATGGTGTCTTGGCGTGAAAGAGCGCTGTACGAAAGCATAAAAACAAAAACCGAACAGAAACTTCTTCCAGACCACACTGGAAGCGACGTAACTGGCCCCACGGGGACTTCTTGCTCCTTATTGGGCGGGCGGCCAAGCGAATGGGGAAAAAATCTTATCTCTCTATAAATTGCTATAATGGATTTTATTAATCATCTTCATAAGCTATTACGTGCCGAGGGTTTTGTCCGGGGGACTCGAGATGCCCCGGTACCGGAAGTGTGCACCACGGCTACGGAAATATGACGGAATGTGACGGCTGAAAACCCCGGGCCCGGGTGAAAAAACAAAACGCCAGCACAAAAAAATGGGAGCAGACAGGCCCAGCTCGAGGTTTCCTTGCGCGCCATGAAACTGTGGCCAATGGTGGGTGCTTGAGCGTATTGGGGAGGTTTTTCCCTCGATGGAGGGTGGCGACAGGCGCGGGCGCGGGTTAAAATAAACTTCCGGTGAATTTTTGCTTAACGTCGGCCAAACACATTCCGGTTTTGCGGCCCCGGGTACATGACTTTTATTCATGTCGACGTGTTGAGGTGATCTTCGTGGGGCCTTTTTTTTGTTTTTCCTCTTGTACATTTTATTCCTTCTACAGCTTCGACCTGCTCGGTACGCTGGCCGAACCTTTCGTGCCTTTCGTGCTCGTTGCACACCCGCCGAAACACGGACACGTTTGTATGTCCCCCCGAAACCATGCCTGCCATCGGCTGTATGTGTACGCCTGTACGCGTGTGTGAGTGTGGTCTCATTTTTGCGGCGAAACCATCAAGAGCCCTGGGTCGTCGTTGTCGTTTTACGGAAAATTAAAAGCGCCCAGAAAAGTGGGACATTTTCCGAAATGGTCTGGTGTGTGTTGGGTTCGGCGGTTGGCTGTGTGCCGTACCAAAAAAAAAAAAGAAAACCCAGCACCATGGAACGAGTTCCGGCCCGAGCATAACAACACAGCTAAAGTTTAGCACCAGTTTTCGAGCATCGTTTTTGTGAAAGCTTTTTAAGCGTTTCTGTGCTCCCCGACTGCTCCCGCTAGGCTGGTGCCCGCGCTTGTCTGTCTTGGGTCGGGGTGGTGCCTCGGGATACTGTGAAGTTATGCAGTTTTTTTGTGCCTGTTGTTGTTGGGTTCCCACTGTTGCAAAGGAGCAACACGCTCCACATTTATTCTTTGGATGCTTATCGTGCACGGTAACCTGGTTCACTGCAGTGTTTTGTGTGTTGGCACTCGCTCATCCAGAGTGCGGGTCCAGGGATGCGGTCACGAAGGGTGAGTAAGGTTGGTACAGAAATCATGAATACCACCGGCACACAACAATCCCGGTTGGCCGGTGCGCTGCCAGCTAAAAACTACCAGACGCAACCGTCAACGGTGACTAGATTGTTCGCCAGAGATTATACTCCGGTCTCCGGAAAGTCCGGACACGGGTGTTCCCCGAGCGGGCACATGACACGGGGATGGCATATCCATTTAATGGGAGAAGGGGAAGACGGTAGAGGAGACAAGGGAAACCTCGCCTACACTCCCACTTGCTGCATGAGGGTGGCATTGGACCGAGCGTCCGATTAATTATTCAAAAGCTCAAATTCATACCATCAGCTCGTGGAGGACAGTTTTCCAGGGCGGAAAGCACGCCTGTGACTGGCTCAACCAGCAGCTTTTGCGATGAATGACCGAACAGGTTGGGATGCTTACGCCGGGCAAAGAGCTTCGGGAAAATCCACCAGTCCAACGGCTTGGGCTGTGAATTGAATGTAAATGGGTTCGTACTCTCCAGGTACGGTCTATCTCCTGATTCTCTGATGTGGACCGGCAGGGGAGCAAGTAGACTTGGGAGAAGGATCAGCTTGCAGCCCGAAATGCAATGGATGGAGGAGCCCATTGGAGAGTTGATTTTAGAACTTTTTTTTTATCCCCCTTCCTTTGCTATCGAGTGGACTGGGTCAAAACATGAAATGACCACAGTAAAGCCAAGCTGCTGCTGAGCACTGCTTCCTGGTATTGTGTCGCTATTAACCCACCACTTGTACTGTTTGTACATTGCTCTGCTGCTGTTTGAATACAGGGAGAGGCGATTTTGTTCTGGGGGCATGTTTTGCTTTTTATTAGACCACATCGAAACATTTGTCATCAGTATACGATCAGAGATGAAGATGCGTCGATGAATAGGGTTGGTTTTGATGGATTTCTAAATGAAAGTAAAATCTTAAAAAGTGGATTTTTTATTTAGAAATTCTTGGATTATCGAGTATGAATTTATCATTCTAGGCTCCAAACCGGAAAGCATGTGTTGGTTGCAATTCGTACAAGAGCAGAGAATGTTGAGACTAGATTTGAGTACTTCTTCGTCTGCTTCGTTAGCTCTACAACTTTCTTGTGGTCTTGAACTATCAGTAAGGCCTTTCTTGACTTGAATATACCCATAGCTCCATTCTTCCATAGCCCATTCTTTAAATGAAAACTATAGTTGATAGTATACGGACTACCAGAGCGTGAAAGTTATCGGAATTTAACTATCAAATATTTCAAATAACATTCATTATTTTTCGCATTTATGCAAAATTCATTATATTTTTTGCGAATGGGGAAAAAATCTTATCTCTCTATAAATTGCTATAATGGATTTTATTAATCATCTTCATAAGCTATTACGTGCCGAGGGTTTTGTCCGGGGGACTCGAGATGCCCCGGTACCGGAAGTGTGCACCACGGCTACGGAAATATGACGGAATGTGACGGCTGAAAACCCCGGGCCCGGGTGAAAAAACAAAACGCCAGCACAAAAAAATGGGAGCAGACAGGCCCAGCTCGAGGTTTCCTTGCGCGCCATGAAACTGTGGCCAATGGTGGGTGCTTGAGCGTATTGGGGAGGTTTTTCCCTCGATGGAGGGTGGCGACAGGCGCGGGCGCGGGTTAAAATAAACTTCCGGTGAATTTTTGCTTAACGTCGGCCAAACACATTCCGGTTTTGCGGCCCCGGGTACATGACTTTTATTCATGTCGACGTGTTGAGGTGATCTTCGTGGGGCCTTTTTTTTGTTTTTCCTCTTGTACATTTTATTCCTTCTACAGCTTCGACCTGCTCGGTACGCTGGCCGAACCTTTCGTGCCTTTCGTGCTCGTTGCACACCCGCCGAAACACGGACACGTTTGTATGTCCCCCCGAAACCATGCCTGCCATCGGCTGTATGTGTACGCCTGTACGCGTGTGTGAGTGTGGTCTCATTTTTGCGGCGAAACCATCAAGAGCCCTGGGTCGTCGTTGTCGTTTTACGGAAAATTAAAAGCGCCCAGAAAAGTGGGACATTTTCCGAAATGGTCTGGTGTGTGTTGGGTTCGGCGGTTAGCTGTGTGCCGTACCAAAAAAAAAACAGAAAACCCAGCACCATGGAACGAGTTCCGGCCCGAGCATAACAACACAGCTAAAGTTTAGCACCAGTTTTCGAGCATCGTTTTTGTGAAAGCTTTTTAAGCGTTTCTGTGCTCCCCGACTGCTCCCGCTAGGCTGGTGCCCGCGCTTGTCTGTCTTGGGTCGGGGTGGTGCCTCGGGATACTGTGAAGTTATGCAGTTTTTTTGTGCCTGTTGTTGTTGGGTTCCCACTGTTGCAAAGGAGCAACACGCTCCACATTTATTCTTTGGATGCTTATCGTGCACGGTAACCTGGTTCACTGCAGTGTTTTGTGTGTTGGCACTCGCTCATCCAGAGTGCGGGTCCAGGGATGCGGTCACGAAGGGTGAGTAAGGTTGGTACAGAAATCATGAATACCACCGGCACACAACAATCCCGGTTGGCCGGTGCGCTGCCAGCTAAAAACTACCAGACGCAACCGTCAACGGTGACTAGATTGTTCGCCAGAGATTATACTCCGGTCTCCGGAAAGTCCGGACACGGGTGTTCCCCGAGCGGGCACATGACACGGGGATGGCATATCCATTTAATGGGAGAAGGGGAAGACGGTAGAGGAGACAAGGGAAACCTCGCCTACACTCCCACTTGCTGCATGAGGGTGGCATTGGACCGAGCGTCCGATTAATTATTCAAAAGCTCAAATTCATACCATCAGCTCGTGGAGGACAGTTTTCCAGGGCGGAAAGCACGCCTGTGACTGGCTCAACCAGCAGCTTTTGCGATGAATGACCGAACAGGTTGGGATGCTTACGCCGGGCAAAGAGCTTCGGGAAAATCCACCAGTCCAACGGCTTGGGCTGTGAATTGAATGTAAATGGGTTCGTACTCTCCAGGTACGGTCTATCTCCTGATTCTCTGATGTGGACCGGCAGGGGAGCAAGTAGACTTGGGAGAAGGATCAGCTTGCAGCCCGAAATGCAATGGATGGAGGAGCCCATTGGAGAGTTGATTTTAGAACTTTTTTTTTATCCCCCTTCCTTTGCTATCGAGTGGACTGGGTCAAAACATGAAATGACCACAGTAAAGCCAAGCTGCTGCTGAGCACTGCTTCCTGGTATTGTGTCGCTATTAACCCACCACTTGTACTGTTTGTACATTGCTCTGCTGCTGTTTGAATACAGGGAGAGGCGATTTTGTTCTGGGGGCATGTTTTGCTTTTTATTAGACCACATCGAAACATTTGTCATCAGTATACGATCAGAGATGAAGATGCGTCGATGAATAGGGTTGGTTTTGATGGATTTCTAAATGAAAGTAAAATCTTAAAAAGTGGATTTTTTATTTAGAAATTCTTGGATTATCGAGTATGAATTTATCATTCTAGGCTCCAAACCGGAAAGCATGTGTTGGTTGCAATTCGTACAAGAGCAGAGAATGTTGAGACTAGATTCGAGTACTTCTTCGTCTGCTTCATTAGCTCTAAAAATTCTAGACAGTGGTCTTGAACTGTCAGTACGGGATTTCTTGACTTGAATGTACCTATAACTGGATAGTCAGTCCAGTCTGTAAATGAAAGTTGTAGTTGATAGTGAGTCGCAGGTCATTTTTTTTTATTTACCCTCATAACTTGTTCTTACACGTGCCTATTCTAACCACGTGTTAATCGATTGTGAAAAGAGTGGAAGATCTCGGATTTGAAATATTATTTTTAAACCATCCGATCAGTGTATCTTGCAAGTAAAATTAAACTAAGCATGTCTTTATACATGTAATACTTATACAGAATGAAAACTGTTAAACAAATGCTCCAAGTTGTGCTTACATCCTCGTTAACAAATTACTTCATTGATATGGATTTGTTATTCCTTTTTAGATTTATTCGGTGTGTCTCTAGCATCAGATTTTTGTAGCTGATGAGCATATATTAAATAGTTAAGACGCATCAAAGTATATGTACAGTGTGACTCAAACAGATGTCCGGTTCGAAAACTTTCAATGAGTCTGAGGACAATTTTCTAAATAAAATTGCTAGACAATCAGGATTCTTTGAACTCTGCTTTCAATAGCTCTTTCTATCAACCATAGACCAAATAACAGATTAAATAACAAATTGTCGAAACCGGTGAGAGTCCGATTCTCGCTAAGCCAACAGAAACCCGGAGCGTGAAAGTTATCGGAATTGAATTATTAAATGTTACAAAAAACATTTATTATATTTTATATAATAATCCTTACATATGCTACTGTCCAGTTTTCAGTTTAGTTTGAGGAAAAAGGACTTATTTCACTGTTTTTTGGGGCAATTTTGGACAGTTGACAATCCATTGTCAATCACTTTTTTTCTTTAAAGGTCTGAAAGAGTAGCCTTTTCAGTCAAGAAAATGCTCGATTTGAGAGTATCGGTTTTTCTTTGTTATACGAACCATTATAATATTCTTATTTAATTTTCAATTTTGCACCAACTTTCTTGTAACATCTTTATTTGATTGACTTGCAACGGCTAGATCGTATGTCTTTACATCTGATCTTTAAACAAAGTTCTCTTTTCATGCTTTAATATCCGTGAAAACGATTCAGTGGTCCTCACCTCGCTTAAACGTATCGAAAGCATAACTTCATTCATGCTTAAAAGGATCACCACACTCTCGTGATGGCTCTACAAAGCATTTCCTGTGGATTTTATTCAATATCGACCAGCTAATACACACACACACTGAGACACACAACAAGCGGAACCAGTGCGGAAAGGATAACCCTATTGCGGAGATTTTCAAATTGTCGCCATCTTGAGCACGTGAGTCAGCTGGCGTGTTTGCTGACGTCAAGAACGATTTCGACGGAGAACTGAGCTATTTTTTTTTCGGCGAAGCAGCTCTACTACTGTGCTCAAACCGTCCAAGACCACCCGTCTGGTCTGGGGTTTTGCCATTTCTTCACTTCGAATACATCCGATCGATCGATCCGTGTGGTAAAGCTGGTAAAGTAGTAGCAAAAGCGTAGCCGTTCCGAACCGGAAAAACCCACCGAGAGCGTGTTTTGTGGTGAACAGCGAGCTCAACCCTAACTCCGACGGCACGGCTGGCGCTACCGGGAACTGCAACGTTCTTGCCATAGTGAACTGCTTTCGCTAGCCACTTTCACAGATGTCTCGGTCAGAGCGTATGCAGCAGTGCAGTGTACCTTCCCTTTCCCGTCCTTCGTTTTCGATTCCCCTTCCCCCCCCCCTCCCCCTCCGCTTACTCTCCTTCACATATTGCCTCGACCACTGACTCAATTTTTCGATTTTGCTATCCGTACTTCAGCACCGTGAAGTACTTCAACGACCTTCCATTCGGCCAGACATTGGTCCGGCCAATCATACAGCCGGCCTTCCTGGCGCACAGGATATCGATAAAGTGGCTGCAAAGCAGTGCAACACTAGCCCGAAACATGCACACTCACACACCAAAAGTGCCAACAAGCGCTACCGGCAAGCGCCACCAGCCACTAGCGCCATTCAGCGCCCCAGGGCAACATGCTTTTCGTTTATTCTCGCTAGCGTTTTGCCGTTTGGGAGACGCTGGATTGCAAGATTATGTGCTCGCACGATCAATAAATTTAGCACCACGGCACTGGCCAACATTTCGGCAGGGTTGTTTTCTGTGCGGTTCGTTAAACCGAAACCCACCATCCGAAGTCCGAAGTCCGTCCCCAAAACGGCCGCTGAGCAAGCACAACTTTTCCGTGCAAATGAAAGTAGCAACGGGTTTTAACGGGCAAGGCACGGCCAAAGACAAATGCCTAGATAAAAAGGGGCAGAATGCTAACTTTTGACCGACAGGGACGTGCAGCACACAACAGGAAGCGATTGAATCAGATAAGGAAGACGGGAAATATGAGGACAAAGCTCCAAACCCACCCAAACCCGCCCCTGTTTTGAAGGGACCGTCTAAAGAAGATATTGACCAAATTTTGATTCGATCAGACGACGGTTAGGCTGTACTGTGGAGGGTGGGAGTTTAATGTGAAGTCTATTTTAGAATTTGCTCCTTTCTCACTCCCAGAGTCCCAGAATTGCCAGTCTGTTTTGCGGCAAAAATGCGGGCCACAGTCCTACAGATCACAGCCCGATCGGGCAATGGATTAAATTTGATAAAGGTTAAGACATTTGCCGCTATCAACTCCGACTAAATCGGTCCTGTGCTGTTGTCTGGGAACGGGTTTCCAACCAAAGCGCGTTGAATATTTGATCGGCTTTCGGTTGCAGAACGCAAGAGCATGAGCGGTTTTAATATTTGACACTTTCACAACCGCAATGATAGGGGCCGTGAATTAATCATGGCATCGAATGCGCGAACATCGAATCCTGGAATACAGTGAGAGAAAAAAGAGAGGGATTCTTGAACCGGATGGATTGAAATCGACCGTACGGCACACATCAGCCGAAGTCTTGGAACCGGCCGACCTGGGCAACATTAATGACGAGTCCAAAATCAATCGATTCGTTTCGAGAAAAAAAACCCTTACACCGCCAATTCAATCATCAATCCGCAACCGAAGCCCACCCAGAAAGGACTCCACCTTTCGAGTCCCCTGTATATATGTGGGTCGAAGCATTGATTTATGGCGGTTTACAGAGCGAAGCTGCCATGGCGAGGATGGGATTGAGCAAAATAAAAACGGTTCCGTTAATTAATCGACTACGGTCTGGTGCGGTATTGGGTCCACTTGCCACGAAGGCCACATTTCCGTTTTTCGATTTTGGTGTTATGCTTTTTACTTGTTTGTTTTTTATTACTTCACCCGATGTTCCCGGTTGTGAGGTGTGTGCGTGCCCTATAATCAGGTGAGGTTCATCGATTCTTTCACGCCACCTCCACGAACGGTTGGTTTTCTGCGCTTTTTCACTAGCCAGAATTTTGGGGTTTTTTCTTCTTTACGTTGCTTTTCGGTTGCTCAAAGATCCCGTGCCCGGAACGGTCAGGGTTCGGCTGTCGGCAATTAAAATTGTTCCGGCATGTTTCTCGTAGCCCCCGTCTTCCGGGGGGGCGAACATGCACGGAATCTGGGTGGGTGTGTGTCCGTGTGGTTGTAGCATTCCAGGAAGCGAGCTTTTGGCCAGCTCATTCGCGGTTCGGGTGGCACGGAAGTGGCAAACAAACACCGGGAAACGCCAAAAAGGTGGTCCAAGCTACCAATTTTTCTTTTTTCTTTCTCTCTGCTTCTTCTTCGTTTTATGGCCATGTTCCCTTTCCGTTTTTCGGTTCGTGCTTCAGGCTCACACGAAAAAAAGGGTACGTTGTAAATATTGATTAACAACCCCCGGGGTACCGGGTATATGATTGGAAGAAACAAATCAAACGGCCAAGCGTCAACCGTGGCTTTCCTTTAGCGAGTTTTCATTTCAAGGTAGAAAAAGCTAACCGTTTTCGATCCTGAAGGTACAGAACGGACCAATGAAACCCGCGGAAAAAAAACACACCGCGTTCTAATTGAAATTTTATTTCCGTCAACTGGCAACTAATCCCGAACCGAAACGGTCGTTAGGGAAAACCGATAAGACCCAACCAATCATTCTGAGTCTGATTTTTGGTTTGCCGTTATGAAAATGTTAACCCACTACCAGCGTTCACGCTTAGCGCGACGGCTTAAACAGAAAATCAACCTGCAACTGTAATGAAAATCGACCAAAAACGAGTGTCGGAAAGTTTTTGGCGAGCGCACAAATCGAAGAAAGTTTTTGGCGTGTCCTTAAGAAAGGGCCAGTGCAACCGTAGCGTTCGGTACAGACTAGATCTTTATCAACTAATACCCATGCTCCGGTGGTGTACAAACGAGCAACCTAATGCTGCCCAAACACAAAACCTCCCCCAAAGAAGGTAAAATGGGGCCCGTTTCTACTTACTGGCTACGGTTGTACGATGTTATCCGGAGGGTTTACCGGAATGTGAAGCTCCCGGGGCTTTCGGGGCTTTAATTGCATTAAAGCCGCAGGCAAAAGGGAACGGCTCGAATGTGCTTGTACCGTGTTTCTTTTGGAGGTTCGGCAGCCGAACTTTCTACAGCTTTCAGGAAAGGTTTTAACACATGGTTTGTGCGTTGGAGCTTTTTTCGTTTTGGTATGTGTGTGTTTGTTCTTTGAAGCTAAAACATTCTTACAGCATTTAAAGGAGAAACATTGTGGAATATTTGACGCAGAGAAGCTTTCTTTTGTGCGTTGGTTGCTGTCTTGTGTTGCAGTGAATACGAAAAGACGTTCTAAAGTTGGTTGGGGTGAGCTGCAATTAGCATTTACATTAAACATAAAGAAATGAACGTCTAGTTTAGACAGAATATACTATTGCTTCATACTGTTTTCAGCATTGTTTCAATAATTGTTCGTACTAGACAAATTTGACCAAAACGATTTAACATTTTTAACCACGAAATAGTAAAAAATGGAACGCTTTGCACGACGATTGGAACGTTTATTGCACGAATTCACGAAAAGATCAGCCAAGGTATTCCATTGGCAATTTAAAGGACGATTTAGTTTGATAAGAAGGCAGGAGCTGCTAATTAGTAAACATTTGGCTGTACGAACTTTATAGTATCGCAAGCCTTGGCTAGCTTATCGTTAGTAAAACGAGTATTGGCTACTGATTTTAATATATCTAAAAAATGTAACACAAAATGACACAAATTTAACGGCAGTCTTGAACTACAACACACTCTGCACAACCTGGAGGACAGAGTAAAAATAAACTAAATAGCTTAAATTAACAATTCAAGAACGAATTGCTAAAATGAATGGGTTTGCGAAGTCGAAATTTCAGTTAATCAGTATTGATGTTCGAAAACAACAGTTTGTTTGTGATGTATAGTTTTCATTGAAATAATTTGGACAAAGATTAATGATGTAAAAATTGAAAAGAAAAGATGAATGTTAATACTAAAAATGAAAGCGAGCATCCACAAGCACAGTGTAGTTTCCAAGTGCAGTTAAGAAAAATCTAGAAAGCTTGGCACTCCAAAGAGGCTTTAGACAGTAATTTTAGCTTTTACTCAAACACTTGCATTACGATTTCCGAACATAACCTCATTCATGTCAACACTTCTTCCGTCAACTCAGTGTAGTACCTCCTTTTTCGATGTCTTGTAGCACTTTTTGAGTGTAATCAAAGTTAGTTTTAAGCTCACATCGGTTTATACTTACAAAAATTACGTTTTTAACAAGAAATTCTCATGAAATCATGCAAAAATATCAACAAAATAGAGAAAATTTGTTTTTAATTTGCTAACTGATCCATGCAAATCTTTAGGTCCTTGCTCACGATACGATACCTTTTCTTATTTACTTGGTTTTCGATTTCTTGGTTTTAACATTTTGTGAGCGATTGGGAATTGTTACTTTCAGCTCGAGTCAAGAACGTCAGCGAAGATATTACGTTTCAACCATAAATTTGTGCAACAAAGTGTGTGACAAAATCGCCAAAATCCGCCAAAATCGAACAACCTTTTGTCCTCGAAAAAGATTTGCCATTTCTGCTCCAATGCATCAAAACATGAAACACATTGCTGTAAATTTCCTTCGAAACTAGTCTTAAAACCACAGAATATACCTTTTAAACTATGCGCATGTTTAAACTACATAAGACCGTGCTACCAACTCCTGATTTCATTCAGTAATTTCCAAACACTACACCCACAGCAGACAGCCATGGATGTGTACTAAACACATCGAGCGCACACCGAAGGAGAAAAACAAACTACTGCATAGGGATAGCATTATAGCGCCGACACCAGCAAATAAGAAAGGTGATGTAGATAAACATAAAGTAAAAGAACTAGGGATGGCAAAAATGTCAGTGATAAATAAATAAACAAACCCCTTTTGCCCCAGCACCGTGTTATTCGGTTCAGTAACGTTCGGTTCGGCAAAACGCTTTTTGTCCCCGTGTGTATGTCGCTTCACCCATACGAGTGGCACAGGTGGTATTTATGAATTGATGATGGTCGTTTTTTACGGGCACCAGCACCATGGCGAAAGGTTGTGGGCGTGTGCAACTCCCGCACTCATGTGTTTGTGTGTGTGTGTGGCTTTTCACAGTCAAACCGGTCGCCGTGCACATCATGGCCAAGGAGAAGTTTGTCTCCGCCGACAAGCGGTACGAGATTGAGTGCAAAAGTTCAGGCTCCCGCCCAGAAGCAGCCATTTCGTGGTGGAAAGGAACCCGCATGCTGAAGCGCGTCACGAAAAACGTAAGTACCGATGGTGGCGGACGGTTTTGTAATTACAGGTTGAACGCTTCATGCTCGGTCAATCGCAAACGAATCGGTCCATTCCCAAAAACACCTCCAAAATCGTCGAACGTCTTGATCGGATCAAAAGGCACACAGTTCAGGGACACACCTTTTTTTGCCACTGCTGGCTAGTTAGATAAAGATCAAAAAGTGTCGCTTTTGTTTTTAGTAGCATGTAAAATGGAAAACTTTGCTAATTTTATTCACGATGCGACAATGCGCTAGCGTTGCAGGACAGCTAATGTTAAAATAACAATGTATTGCATAGCTTCGGGCGCGATGTCAGTGGGCGTTATCTTTGAAGTGATAATTTCCAGGAAAACAATGCATGCTAGTGAAACTGTGCACCGGGTTAATACAGCGTATGACCGATCGTGGTGGTGCCGCTCGGTCCTCCACTGCTCTAGGCCTCCCAGCGAACGGGCAGCTCGGGCATCGTAAATAAGTGAGCAATTTCAAAGGATAATTTCAACGTGCAGAGAATTAAAGTTATGGACGTAGTGGTGATAAGCTCCGGCGGCTTTGCAATCCGGGAATATGTTGATCGATTCCGAGCCCACCGACAATAGAACATGACGTAAATGAGATTATTTTGATAGACCCGGATAAAGTTAACCGTTCGCATTGTCAACCCATCCTAAGCAGCCGCAAGGCTTTTGCACCAATTAAGATATCGGCTTTTATCGACGACAAAGTAAATACAATGAACTGGCGTACGATGACATTAATGTTATTTCCTATTTTTCTGTTCTTTATCCCTACATTTGCAGTTCCCATCACAACGGTCAGCGGAGTGTTGGGCAAACAGGCCAGCCTACCGTGCGACATTACGCCACTCGAGCGGGACGATGCCGTGTACATGGTGCTGTGGTTCAAGGAGGACGACAACGAACCGACTTTGACGTACGCGGACGCCAGGTAGCACAGGCGCGCCTATCCTCGTCCGACAAGTACTTTGGCAAGCGAGCCTTTTTCCGTGCCACCTCCCATCCGGCCCAGCTGCTGGTGGACGAGATCAAGCTGTCGGACGAAGGGATGTACCGGTGCCGCGTCGACTTTCGCAATTCGCCTACGCGAAATCTGAAAATAAACTTCACTGTGATAGGTAAGGTACCGGGCGCCTCCATCGGTTAGCGCGAAGGTTCGAATGACAACGCATGCGTTTTGAAGTGGGTTGTTGCTGTGGAAAGTTTTTCAAACGGGAACATCACTGTTCCTTATTTTAGCTGTACCCCTCCACATCAAACAGACTTCATTTTGAATTATTTATGTCAAACTCTTCTACTAAAATACTTGCTAATTGAGGGCCAGATTCTAAACGATCAAAGATCTTTCTAAAGTCTATAATTGTAGGACCAACATCGACTTTATGCTTGGTCTTCTCACCTGCATCAATTAAAGTCTTCAAGGAACGTTTAGCTACTTCCACCAGCATTTGGAACAACAGCAAAAACCGCCATTTAACTGGCAGCTATCGCTGTTTGGCCGGTGTCACTCAACCGATTGAATGCTCACGTCATGCTCACGTTTGTCCGCTGGGTGTTTTCTCTCATTTGCAGTGCCACCGGATCGGCCCATCATCTACGATTCGCGGCGCCGGGAAAAGGCCAACACGGTCGAACCTTACAGCGAGGGCAGCGACATTGCGCTGATCTGCGAGGTCAAAGGAGGTAAGTACGCATACAGGCCGATCCCCGGGTACTCGCCACCCTTTCGGCAAGGATCAAGAGACTGTCGGGCAAGTTTACTTACCGCTTTCGCGCACGGTTGCACCCTCAGGACGACCCCGGCCGAACGTTACCTGGTACCTGGACAACAGTGTCATCGATGAGTCGTTCGAAACGCGACCGGACGGGACGACGGTCAATCATCTGTCCTATCCAAACATTGGCCGACAGCATCTGGACGCCCGGCTGATGTGCGTCGCGAGCAATACGAACCTGACGCCGCCCAACAATAAAGTGGTCGTGCTGGACGTCAACCGTAAGTACCTGACCAGTGGCCACTGATGATGACGCCTAGTGCGACGCGTCCGCTACTCTCGGTGTGTATATGTATGGAAATGAGCCTCTAACGTGTTGCGATGTTGGTCGCTTTTCACAGTCAAACCGGTCGCCGTGCACATCATGGCCAAGGAGAAGTTTGTCTCCGCCGACAAGCGGTACGAGATTGAGTGCAAAAGTTCAGGCTCCCGCCCAGAAGCAGCCATTTCGTGGTGGAAAGGAACCCGCATGCTGAAGCGCGTCACGAAAAACGTAAGTACCGATGGTGGCGGACGGTTTTGTAATTACAGGTTGGACGCGTCATGCTCGGTAAATCGCAAACGAATCGGTCCATTCCCAAAAACACCTCCGAAATCGTCGAACGTCTTGATCGGATCAAAAGGCACACAGTTCAGGTACACACCTGTATTTGCCACTGCTGGCTAGTTAGATAAAGATCAAAAAGTGTCGCTTTTGTTTTTAGTAGCATGTAAAATGGAAAACTTTGCTAATTTTATTCACGATGCGACAATGCGCTAGCGTTGCAGGACAGTTAATGTTAAAATAACAATGTATTGCATAGCTTCGGGCGCGATGTCAGTGAGCGTTATCTTTGAAGTGATAATTTCCAGGAAAACAATGCATGCTAGTGAAACTGTGCACCGGGTTAATACAGCGTATGACCGATCCTGCCGATCGCGCTCCTTTCTCACCAGTCTCACAGTCAATAGAAATTGGTAAATATTCATTTTAAATAAAACCACAATCTTCTGCCACCCGTGCGCGTGTCCACGTTCCGGGCGCGCGCATTTCGGTTGTATTGTTGCACGCGCTAATTGCGCTCATAATTATCTTGCCCGATTTTTGAATTGATTTTACCTATTGGCTGGTGCAGCAAATGGCAAAATTGTATTGCCGCCGGAGGAAATAATTAGCAAAACCAATCGACAATAATTATTAATCAACAATTCCGCGATACCCATTATGCTGTGTGCGTTTGCCTGCCGGGGACGGGCAATGATTTGGAAATTCTATTTCGCGAAAATTCGTTCACTGCAGTATGCAGGCCTGTCAGCGTGATGCTGCTGCGACTGATATTAATTTCGTTCGCGCGGCTACGAAATGCAGTGTGCTGGTTAGTGAAGGGTAATTTTTGGCTATTGTGTTTGTTTTGCGAAAAAAATAAACGGCTGCTCTAATTTCAAACGGTACCAGTAATTTCAAACAAAAAGCAATCACATAAAGTTGCTTTGCTATTTATTGTTGCATACATTGTGTTAAACTTGATTAATTTTCCTCGTAATTTAAAGTTTCTGTGAAAGTATTTTTTTTTTAAAGAGTATCCTTAGTATCTCTTCTACTCTATTTGCTTTACAAAAATGTTTTAAAAATTAAATTTATTAGTGCAATTGATTATTAATCAAAAATTTTAGTTACACTGCATAACACATTTGTGCGAACAATAATATATATTTTTCTCGACTAATTTTAGAAATACTCTTTTAAACTTCTTCTTCTTCTTGCTTGGCCTAACGACCTCTTAAGGTCATGCCTGCCATTTCTGGCTTACTAGACTAATTGATACCGCATAGTTGGTTAGTCAATCCTCACTATAGGGGAACGGCCCAGATGAGACTTGAACCCCGGTCCTGCCGTGTGAAGACCGGCGCCGCTGTCGCATCACCACCGGGCCGTCCACATCAAACAGACTTCATTTTGAATTATTTATGTCAAACTCTTCTACTAAAATACTTGCTAATTGAGGGCCAGATTCTAAACGATCAAAGATCTTTCTAAAGTCTATAATTGTAGGACCAACATCGACTTTATGCTTGGTCTTCTCACCTGCATCAATTAAAGTCTTCAAGGAACGTTTAGCTACTTCCACCAGCATTTGGAACAACAGCAAAAACCGCCATTTAACTGGCAGCTATCGCTGTTTGGCCGGTGTCACTCAACCGATTGAATGCTCACGTCATGCTCACGTTTGTCCGCTGGGTGTTTTCTCTCATTTGCAGTGCCACCGGATCGGCCCATCATCTACGATTCGCGGCGCCGGGAAAAGGCCAACACGGTCGAACCTTACAGCGAGGGCAGCGACATTGCGCTGATCTGCGAGGTCAAAGGAGGTAAGTACGCATACAGGCCGATCCCCGGGTACTCGCCACCCTTTCGGCAAGGATCAAGAGACTGTCGGGCAAGTTTACTTACCGCTTTCGCGCACGGTTGCACCCTCAGGACGACCCCGGCCGAACGTTACCTGGTACCTGGACAACAGTGTCATCGATGAGTCGTTCGAAACGCGACCGGACGGGACGACGGTCAATCATCTGTCCTATCCAAACATTGGCCGACAGCATCTGGACGCCCGGCTGATGTGCGTCGCGAGCAATACGAACCTGACGCCGCCCAACAATAAAGTGGTCGTGCTGGACGTCAACCGTAAGTACCTGACCAGTGGCCACTGATGATGACGCCTAGTGCGACGCGTCCGCTACTCTCGGTGTGTATATGTATGGAAATGAGCCTCTAACGTGTTGCGATGTTGGTCGCTTTTCACAGTCAAACCGGTCGCCGTGCACATCATGGCCAAGGAGAAGTTTGTCTCCGCCGACAAGCGGTACGAGATTGAGTGCAAAAGTTCAGGCTCCCGCCCAGAAGCAGCCATTTCGTGGTGGAAAGGAACCCGCATGCTGAAGCGCGTCACGAAAAACGTAAGTACCGATGGTGGCGGACGGTTTTGTAATTACAGGTTGAACGCTTCATGCTCGGTCAATCGCAAACGAATCGGTCCATTCCCAAAAACACCTCCAAAATCGTCGAACGTCTTGATCGGATCAAAAGGCACACAGTTCAGGGACACACCTTTTTTTGCCACTGCTGGCTAGTTAGATAAAGATCAAAAAGTGTCGCTTTTGTTTTTAGTAGCATGTAAAATGGAAAACTTTGCTAATTTTATTCACGATGCGACAATGCGCTAGCGTTGCAGGACAGCTAATGTTAAAATAACAATGTATTGCATAGCTTCGGGCGCGATGTCAGTGAGCGTTATCTTTGAAGTGATAATTTCCAGGAAAACAATGCATGCTAGTGAAACTGTGCACCGGGTTAATACAGCGTATGACCGATCCTGCCGATCGCGCTCCTTTCTCACCAGTCTCACAGTCAATAGAAATTGGTAAATATTCATTTTAAATAAAACCACAATCTTCTGCCACCCGTGCGCGTGTCCACGTTCCGGGCGCGCGCATTTCGGTTGTATTGTTGCACGCGCTAATTGCGCTCATAATTATCTTGCCCGATTTTTGAATTGATTTTACCTATTGGCTGGTGCAGCAAATGGCAAAATTGTATTGCCGCCGGAGGAAATAATTAGCAAAACCAATCGACAATAATTATTAATCAACAATTCCGCGATACCCATTATGCTGTGTGCGTTTGCCTGCCGGGGACGGGCAATGATTTGGAAATTCTATTTCGCGAAAATTCGTTCACTGCAGTATGCAGGCCTGTCAGCGTGATGCTGCTGCGACTGATATTAATTTCGTTCGCGCGGCTACGAAATGCAGTGTGCTGGTTAGGGAAGGGTAATTTTTGGCTATTGTGTTTGTTTTGCGAAAAAAATAAACGACTGCTCTAATTTCAAACGGTACCGGTAATTTCAAACAAAAAGCAATCACATAAAATTGCTTTGTTATTTATTGTTGCATACATTGTGTTAAACTTGATTAATTTTCCTCGTAATTTAAAGTTTCTGTGAAAGTATTTTTTTTTTAAAGAGTATCCTTAGTATCTCTTCTACTCTATTTGCTTTACAAAAATGTTTTAAAAATTAAATTTATTAGTGCAATTGATTATTAATCAAAAATTTTAGTTACACTGCATAACACATTTGTGCGAACAATAATATATATTTTTCTCGACTAATTTTAGAAATACTCTTTTAAACTTCTTCTTCTTCTTGCTTGGCCTAACGACCTCTTAAGGTCATGCCTGCCATTTCTGGCTTACTAGACTAATTGATACCGCATAGTTGGTTAGTCAATCCTCACTATAGGGGAACGGCCCAGATGAGACTTGAACCCCGGTCCTGCCGTGTGAAGACCGGCGCCGCTGTCGCATCACCACCGGGCCGCCCCCTCTTTTAAACTTATGATGTAGTAAGTTAAACAGCTTAAGCTACAGTTTGTTTATAAAATTTAAATGTACTTACAAGGCCAGACAGGTTTTATATGACGATGTCAAAAACCTCTTTTTAAGCAGTTGTTTGGAGTGCTCTTAAGAAGGGTTTTGTTTGCAGGGGAGAGCATTACTTTAGATAAAGAATTAAAAAACAAACTATACTAAACAACAACTTGACCTTAAATTTTAGGATACTCTTTTAATCTTAAACCAACAATTACACATATAACCGTCGTTTTCAGTGCATTAGATAAGCGATGCTTTTGCTATAAATTATAGCAAACAGAGAAGCAAACGTACTACTGGTATAGGCAATAAAAATCTTCATTCTTAGTACATATGTTACTTTCGATCCTAGATACTTCACCACGACCGCTAAAATCCAGCTCCAGTAGCAATCCTGCAACGAATCAGGCCCATACTTAGTTGCAGCTTGATCGAACACAAAGTATAAATAGCGCCCGGCAAAGATTATGCAGTGGCACACAGAACCGGGACACCAGCTGCCAGTACAGCAAGAAGCGCCCCAAGTACCGGCCGATCCCCGGGTACTCGCCACCCTTTCGGCAAGGATCAAGAGACTGTCGGGCAAGTTTACTTACCGCTTTCGCGCACGGTTGCACCCTCAGGACGACCCCGGCCGAACGTTACCTGGTACCTGGACAACAGTGTCATCGATGAGTCGTTCGAAACGCGACCGGACGGGACGACGGTCAATCATCTGTCCTATCCAAACATTGGCCGACAGCATCTGGACGCCCGGCTGATGTGCGTCGCGAGCAATACGAACCTGACGCCGCCCAACAATAAAGTGGTCGTGCTGGACGTCAACCGTAAGTACCTGACCAGTGGCCACTGATGATGACGCCTAGTGCGACGCGTCCGCTACTCTCGGTGTGTATATGTATGGAAATGAGCCTCTAACGTGTTGCGATGTTGGTCGCTTTTCACAGTCAAACCGGTCGCCGTGCACATCATGGCCAAGGAGAAGTTTGTCTCCGCCGACAAGCGGTACGAGATTGAGTGCAAAAGTTCAGGCTCCCGCCCAGAAGCAGCCATTTCGTGGTGGAAAGGAACCCGCATGCTGAAGCGCGTCACGAAAAACGTAAGTACCGATGGTGGCGGACGGTTTTGTAATTACAGGTTGAACGCTTCATGCTCGGTCAATCGCAAACGAATCGGTCCATTCCCAAAAACACCTCCAAAATCGTCGAACGTCTTGATCGGATCAAAAGGCACACAGTTCAGGGACACACCTTTTTTTGCCACTGCTGGCTAGTTAGATAAAGATCAAAAAGTGTCGCTTTTGTTTTTAGTAGCATGTAAAATGGAAAACTTTGCTAATTTTATTCACGATGCGACAATGCGCTAGCGTTGCAGGACAGCTAATGTTAAAATAACAATGTATTGCATAGCTTCAGGCGCGATGTCAGTGGGCGTTATCTTTGAAGTGATAATTTCCAGGAAAACAATGCATGCTAGTGAAACTGTGCACCGGGTTAATACAGCGTATGACCGATCCTGCCGATCGCGCTCCTTTCTCACCAGTCTCACAGTCAATAGAAATTGGTAAATATTCATTTTAAATAAAACCACAATCTTCTGCCACCCGTGCGCGTGTCCACGTTCCGGGCGCGCGCATTTCGGTTGTATTGTTGCACGCGCTAATTGCGCTCATAATTATCTTGCCCGATTTTTGAATTGATTTTACCTATTGGCTGGTGCAGCAAATGGCAAAATTGTATTGCCGCCGGAGGAAATAATTAGCAAAACCAATCGACAATAATTATTAATCAACAATTCCGCGATACCCATTATGCTGTGTGCGTTTGCCTGCCGGGGACGGGCAATGATTTGGAAATTCTATTTCGCGAAAATTCGTTCACTGCAGTATGCAGGCCTGTCAGCGTGATGCTGCTGCGACTGATATTAATTTCGTTCGCGCGGCTACGAAATGCAGTGTGCTGGTTAGTGAAGGGTAATTTTTGGCTATTGTGTTTGTTTTGCGAAAAAAATAAACGGCTGCTCTAATTTCAAACGGTACCAGTAATTTCAAACAAAAAGCAATCACATAAAATTGCTTTGTTATTTATTGTTGCATACATTGTGTTAAACTTGATTAATTTTCCTATTTTACGAGTTTAAAGTTTCTGTGAAAGTATTTTTTTTTTAAAGAGTATCCTTAGTATCTCTTCTACTCTATTTGCTTTACAAAAATGTTTTAAAAATTAAATTCATTAGTGCAATTATTTATTAATCAAAAATTTTAGTTACACTGCATAACACATTTGTGCGAACAATAATATATATTTTTCTCGACTAATTTTAGAAATACTCTTTTAAACTTCTTCTTCTTCTTGCTTGGCCTAACGACCTCTTAAGGTCATGCCTGCCATTTCTGGCTTACTAGACTAATTGATACCGCATAGTTGGTTAGTCAATCCTCACTATAGGGGAACGGCCCAGATGAGACTTGAACCCCGGTCCTGCCGTGTGAAGACCGGCGCCGCTGTCGCATCACCACCGGGCCGCCCCATAAAAACATATGCACTTAATATAAGTAAAGTAAAAACTAGTTGATTTTAAAACAAAAAGCCTTTGACTGGTTTTATGAATAGTTTTAATACAATCTTGATAGCGCTTTCAAGTCTGCATTTCTTTTGTACATTTTAGTCTTAAGGATAACTCTTTCAGTCCTCTTAAAAACGTTTTAGAAATTATGAAAATATAAAAAATGTTAGGCATCATAAAAAGACATAACAAAACTATTTATATTTAGTATACCCATGATAAAACTTTAATAAAACATTTTTGAGAGTAAAAGGAATTGTTTCTTGGGAGCCTATATTACAAATTCTTTTATTTTATTCACAAATACATGCATAAAAGCCTTCGAATACAGTTGATGCGTCGAAATTTACTGAAGCAAACAAATGCTAAGAAGCTACTAAACGTAGCTCCGGAAGATGTTTGAAGAGCATTCCTTAATAGCATTGTCGTTCCTTTTCTATTTAAGCTCAGCCTTTTCGGTCTTTCGGTCAGCCTCTAAGACTGCCGGAAGCTAGGCAAAATCAAATGCATCCGAGACGGAGTTAAAGGCCGCTGACATGCGAAGCATAGGGTCTGACCGACCAGCGCTGGAACGGGGCAGAATAACTCGAAGTGTGTCCCTAGTCCTGAGTATTCGAGAGGGTGCCTTCCCTGGTCCTGAGTGTTGTTTCCATCGATGTAAGACAACAGAGACGGCGAGTCGATATTTCCGTTCAGCAGACTTGCGATGAACATGCACTCAGCATTACGCCTACGAACAGAAAGCGGTTCGAGACCCAGGAGACGACACCGAGCAGGATACGACGGAAGTTTCCGGCGGTCTTGCCAAGGAATCAAGCGTAAGGCATAGCGAGTTAGCTTACGCTGAATCGACTCAATTCCAGCAGAACAGGTGGCAGTTGTGGGGTTCCAAAGAGCACAGGAGTATTCCAGGACCAAGTGAACGATTCTGCAGTAGACGGTCTTAACGCACACTGGATCACGAAATTCTTTGGTAGTTCTAAAGATGAGGCCAAGTAATTGGTTACCTCTGGTGATGACGTCATCGGTGTGCAGTTTGAAGGTCAGATTCGCGTCTAAAAGAATGCCGAGGTCCCTGGCAAAGGTTTGCCGTTTGACTGCAGTGCCTTCAATATGATAGGTAGTCATGATCGGATTTCGGCTGCGACCGAGCCACAGTGAAGCATTTGTCAATGCAGATTGCTAAACCGTTGCGATTGCACCAGGAGCAGAACAAGGCTAGACAGTCCTGAAGTAACTTGGTGTCGGACGAGTTACGGACGGGAGCAAAAAATTTGGCATCGTCAGCATTCAATAGGATGGTGCCGAAAGGTAAAGCCAGGACGACATCATTGATGAAGATAACAAATAGGAGCGGGCCAATGTTGCTTCCTTGTGGCACACCAGAGGTACTCAATATTTCGTGTGAAATGTGCATGTCAATCTTAATTGCCTAAGAAAGATTCACCAAGTACGATTCATACCACTGCAAAATCTTGCAGGGAATGCCCAGCTTATCAAGTTTGGCTAGAAGGATAGAATGGGGGAGCGAGTCAAAAGCTGCTTTCAGATCAGTGTAAATCGTGTCGATTTGAGCTCCGGCGTTCATTGCACGAGTGTAGAGGTTGATAAACTCAACTAGATTAGTAGTAGTAGACTTTTCCATGCTGATACGTGCTCAGATAGTTACGACGAGTTACGCGAGCAGAGGTCTATAAAGCATTAATTCGAAACCTTAGCTGCCGCGCATAGGGAAGTGATACCCCTATAATTGTTGGCAGACATTTTATTGCCCTTTTTAAAAACGGGAACCATCCAAGATTTCTTCCAAGTTTCGGGAAAGTAGCCAATTGCCAGAGATGCGATGAATATTTTTGCGAGAATAGGTGCCACTGCTATTTTGCAACGCTTCAAAATAGACGATGGAATTCCGTCGGCCCCGGGGACAAAAGAAGGTTTTAGATTGGTTAATGCAGTACAGACAGTATCAATATCTACGGTAGGAATATTTATATCGAGCAGATCAGCAGGTGTATTTACGATCGATGCATCGATGAAAACGGGGTCACTCACAACAGGGGAGAAGCACTCAGCGTTCTGCGAATAGATTACACATTTCAGCGGAGTTAGTGCTACTAACTCCTTTGTAAGTAATAGACTTCGGAATATTCGAAGACTTAATTTTGTTGTTGTAGAAGCACCAGAACGACTTGGGGTGTCTGCATAAGTTGCGCTGGTTTTGTTTTGTGTAGTTGCCATACCGAAGTCTATTATAGCTGCTGTATAACGAGTGCATGCCAATATAAAGTGAGCGTAAGTTATGACAACGACGCGCCCAGAAACGTCGATATGCAGTCCGTTTTTCTCGTTTAAGCCTCCTAAGGGTTTTATCCATCCAGAAAATATAAAAACTGAGTTAAAAATATGTCTAAAATAAAATGGAGCGGAATGAGAAGTGTCGCATATTTTGTCGTATACTGTAACTGTGAATGTTTGTTTACATTTTGATCTGTCAAAAAAATTTCAACTTTTTCTCAACCACTTTTTCGTGGACCTTCTACATTTCTTGAAAAACTTTTTCAACACTCAAAACTTGAAAAAATGAGTGCCGAAAAAGTTTTTCGACTGTCGTGGCCGGGAGGCTTCTGATTTGAGTAAGTCGGACGACGCAAAAGAAACTGCAGAAGAGTTTCCTTGATGTGAATTGGCAGAAGAGTTTCCTTGATGTGAATGTGAATGAATTGGCCATTCCTTCGCGTGATCAGTTCACCTCAGGAAATCCGAAACCGAGTTTTTTTTCCCTTGTTTGGTTTATAGCAATGCGTAAAAGTGTATTTACAATTTTATAGCTTTCCTTTAACGTCTTTATTTACTGTCTTATTAACGTCTGTCTTCCGTTTGTGAGCAGATGCATGGAACCGATCCGTCATTGGAGTGGGAACAAAATAAATCACCCCCAAAAACACCCAAAACGCAGTCCGTGATTGACTTCGAACGGGGTGGGAATGAATCTGAACCGAGCTGGTACGGCTGTTGAAGGCATTGGGCAAGCCGTAAAACGAGTGGTCCGTCCCCGGAGCACATCAGGGACACATGGATATAACAAAAACAACACCAAAAACCCATCCTTCTACCGAACAAAAAGCGGAAATTGAATTCCATTTACAGCCCACCCAACAACATCCTATCAGTTTTATTCGTTCGCAACGTTCGATCGCAACGATAAAACTGCGCTCCACGATTCACCGGTGCGACCGGTGTGTCCTGGCGTCGGGACAGGCGTTACAGGCGTTTTATTGCGCTACCAATAAATGCTAAACTTCAACTAAGGCCATCATCACTATTGGTGGGTTGCAGACGCACGTTGCCGATGCACGAGAATGGAGCCTTCGCTGCGCTCTTTTTTTTTTTTACAACCCCGCGGTACGGTTCTAATTGAGACGCAACCGTATAAATCGTCATCGAGCAAAAGGGAACGTCGGCGTAGGTAACGCCGAATCGCGAAACCGGGAAACCGACCTTCCGTCAGTACGAAACGAAACCAAATCTAATAAATACAGTAGCATAAAGCTGGAAATTAACTTGATTCTCGTGGACCGAAAGTTTTCGTAAAAAGCGTTTTCATTCAAGATTCCCCAAACGTCCCCCGATTCATTGGTCCTTGGCTTGGTTTTATGTTTTATCTCTATCCGTGGCGGAGGTGAAGCATGTTGCTGCCTATTTATGTGTTGTGCCCGCCATGTTTATGCAACCGTGAAATGATAAAAAGCAGACACTTGAAATTGTCCTTTCGAAAGTCTTCCGTCCTTCAGTGTGCTGTGTGAGCGGAAACTTTTCTTACTTTGCGCTGGCTGTCTCTCTCTCTCTCTCTATGTTTTTCGTTTGCACGACATTTTCTTCCGATACTTGGTCCGAAGAAACGCCACTTAACCACGAGTGCTAGATATCTAAGGACGCCCCGGGTAGGGTGTCCGTGTAGTTGAATTGTGTATCTTGCCATCCTGGTGTTGCCATCGTTCGGAACCGGATCGTAAATAAATAAAAAAGCGAGACACCAACATCAAGACACAAAAAACTTCACGTTAACCAACGACAAGTAGCATAAAACTTGTCTCCACGCGATAGGACTCCGGAAAAAAGAACAGAAAGAAGCGTGTCTGTCTGGTCCGGTAACGACAATAAAACCGATGCGATGTGAATGGCTACCGGATGCCGTAGAACTCTTTTCGGGCGAAGAATTGCGCCCGATCTCTCCAATGCCAGTGGTACACAGATAGCGCGAGAAGTGGTACACGCGTTTGCCGGCAATGGAAGAGTGATTCGTGCCGCTTTGATTACCGGATGATTTTACAAGTAAATCGCAACACAGCGCAACGTAATGGATGTTTTTGCAGTCGTGACTTTTAGTTTGCTTCCCTGGGTTCACTTTGCATCAGTTGGAATTTTTATATCGTTGAGCTTTTTACGAGCTGCGCTAGTGGCGCTCGGGATGCAACGGAGAATGGGAATAAAAAGTTAGGACAGAACTGGCGGGCTTTGTTTGCTCTAAATTATGTTTACAGTCGAAGGGAAGCATTAACAACCATAGGAAGGGTGATAATAACAAATGAAGAATAAAACGTACTCTTACTTACTGTTTGATTTTTTTTCTGTTTCTCTCTATCTCTCTCTCTCTCCTTTTACTCCACCAGACATGCCGATCGTGACGCTCAAAATGGGATCATCCCTTAATCCGGACGACATTAAGGAGGGTGACGACATTTATTTCGACTGCCACATCCAATCGAACCCTAAACCGTACAAGCTCGCCTGGTATCACGATGTAAGTAGCATGATGGTTTATATGTTTCGGAGACTCAGCGGGTTTTTTTCTTCTTCTGTAACTTCAAGTCCCACCAACTCCGACCAATCTCGATTATATGCATTACATCGCAGAAACCTTCGCACCCACTCCAGGGTCGTTATAATCTTCATCCGAAACCGAGTGTGATGGAAAAGCCGTAAACACGGTACACGGTACATACGGAGCGACCCTGCTTGAAAGCTCCTGAGCTCAGCAAGAATGGACGGACGCTGTCCTTGGGAGGGAATTTGTTCCAAGTGGGCCACCAGTACGGTTGGACCACTCTATCCAGGGCAACATGATCGTAAGGATGTGTGTGTGTGTGCCGCTGATAGACTACCAAACGCCACTCCTTAGCCTTAGCCGCACAATGGCGACAAAGGAGCATTCCTCAACGTCTGTTTTTTCCGATTCCACACCCCGGGACACACTCAGTCCACGTGCTTTCGCCATCCCATATGCATTGTCGAATGGGTCGATAGAAGTTGGAGCTTGTTTTCCTTCAATTTTTTGTTTTGCTTCTCACACACACACACACACACACTGTGTCCTTTCTAAGCTCCTTCGGCCGGGTTGGGAGGGAATTCATCTCATAAGGCAAACGTGCAATGTTTGATTTGCCTAACCACCGGAGGATTGGTTGTAAATGGGATTTGCCGGTAAGCGTACCGTGTGAAGCCACATTGCACAACCGGGAGATTGTTGCAAATGAGACCGGAGAATTGCGTTCTTTATGGCGTTCGTTAGGACCACGCTCGCGCTAGGTCGATCGCATGGCATCAGGTTCCGGCTCCGCGTATACGTCGGTCGTTACTCGTTGGAGAGCCGATTCCTTCTTCGGATTGCAACGCTGACCAAGGGTGTCTGGCAAGGGATAAGTGGATACTGACCGCAAGCTCTGTGTCTTATTATACGCTCCGGTCGGAGTGGTTCGGCGTTTTCGCTTCTGCTTCATGCTCTTCACACGCTTTTACTGCCCTACCGAGAGTACTGCAGAGACCTATAAAAGACATCTCCTCCTATAAAAAATTAGTTAATTCAAACGTGTCTAAAGTGGGACGGCCCTCGGCGTCCGGGAAGAGATTGAATTTAATCATTCTTCGAAACGCTCTCGTGAAAATAATGGTCATTATCTGGCAGCACTGGTTCGGATTGGGCGTTTCTGTTTATCTCAGCAAATTGTGCCTTATGGGGAGGATCACCAGTTCTAGGAATTTTACCAGCGGAGCAAAAAGTGTATCCGAGCAGCGAGCATTTTGATGTTGGTTGTTACAGTTTTGGGATAAATTTTGAAGCGCTTTTTAAGGAACTTTCAGATATTTGAGGAAAAGTCACCAAACTTTTCTTAAAAATAGCACAAAATAGAATAATAGGACAAGATCGTTTTCCAAAACCATTGCTTCAGGGAAGCACACAGGAAGCTTCTTGACATACAATCCTGTGATCTAGAATTTGTTTTATCAAAGAATGTGCTATGAAAGAAACTCAATTGAAAAAGCTACTGCAAACAATTCTCATATCGATTTTTCTCGCTCAGCAACGCAACGACACTTGTTTCTCTCGCAGTTTTTCTCCACTAAGCAGTTAATTGCTAAAGAAACACTTTTCAAGCAACAATTAAACACACATTTCCTATCGTATACTGCTGCTCGCAGAATCACCCGGCACGGAACACTCTCACCCAACCTGTTTTCACAAACACCAGCGCATTGCATTACACCGCACCAGACAATACGCGCTTAAAACGATAAGCAGATGCCTTTTAGAATGATGTTCCAAGCAGAATAATTAACAATTTAATTGACACAGGGAAACCTTACCTTACCAGCGACACAAAAAACAACAGCCCACACGCACAGCGAATCACAAGACCGCACATTACACATCCGTTGTCGTTGTTACCGAACAGCCTTACTACACCGTACGCTGTTTGATGTCGGAAAATTCGGATTATCTGCACGGTACATTCATAATCGTTAGAAGATCCCACCATCTCCCGCACAGGCCTTCCCCAGCCTCGCCCCCTTCCTTCAAGGTATCGTGTTTCTCGCCGCGGGAATACAATTAACCAGCAGCCAAACAACAAAATCGGTTACGGTACGTGAGTGTGTATATGTTGGCGGGCAACACACAACAACTGGCGCCGTTTTACGCCTGGTGCCTGGATGTTCATATTCCCTCACGGTGGGGTGGTCTGTAGATTACCTCACGCTCACTACAACCAGCTTCACTTGATCCTTATTAAAAGCGGTCTGAGTAAATAATTCAATTCCCGCCCAAGATTTTTGGTGTTCTCGGGGTACTCGGGCCGTTTTTTTTCTTCTGCGCCTTCAATTACGAACTTCAACAACCGTGGTGGTTGATGATGGTTACTGCAAGTACTGTATATGTGATTGTTTTCCCCACTTTTTTTTTTTGGTTATCCGAAACCCGTAAAAGTCACCTTCTTTTGCGGTGTGTCCTTGTCGTCCTGCGACACTGTTGACAATACTGTAACCATTTTCTTTTTGTTATCGCTTTTTCTTACTCTTTCTCTCTCTCTCTATCAACAGGGAAACGAGCTCCATCATAATGTCACAGCTGGCATCATCCTGTCGGACCATTCGCTCGCCCTGCAAGGCGTGTCCCGTAGCCTGGCCGGAGATTATACCTGCATGGCGGCCAACACCGAGGGCCGCGGTACGAGCAATCACGTCACACTTCGCGTGCGCTGTAAGTATCCTTTCGTCTCTGGTTGATCCACGCTTCCCTTTCCACGATTTTTTCCTTCGGTATCCCGCCCCCCAACTCATAACATACGCGGCTCAGAACGGTGGCAAATGATTGCGACCTGATTTTCTTGCTTCACTCGGTTGTGAGATATTTTTGTTTCCTTTATGAATGTGGCGGCTCGTGGCTTTCCACGATTTCCTCAGTATTTTTGCTGGTTCTTTCACTTGACGAACTGGAAAAAAGCCCTGACGGTAAGAGCAAACAGTGAATTCTATTTGGTTTGCTCTCCCTTTTTCCATCAGGGGGCGAAAAAAATACCTGCAAAACACGGCACCAGTACGATTGAATGAAGTCACACCGAGGGCAAACGACTGGAACGGATTCTCTCATTTGGGGGAAACGCATTATTGTAAATGAAATGAAATTTCATTAACTTCTCGCACCTTTCGCTTCACCGTGTTTTACCGTAGCTTTTACCGTACTTTTCCCCGGAGCAAATGAGGCTTGAGTGGGGTTTCGGTCTCTTTTATTTTTTGCTTTTATTTTCCCTCACACTGATCGACCGCTTCGCAGCAGGAAAGCTTTCCTATTTTTAAACAATTGTATCCGGGCGCGTGTGTATGTGTGCGAACATTTTTTTTTTGTTATTTAACTAAACCGCATCATGTTCCGCAAATTGCAACCACTTCGGTTGGTGTTTTGTTCGCTCGCATCGAATTTAATTTCACACATGAATATTAACCGGGCACAACAAAAGCTCGATTTACGCCGTCGCTTTCACTTCCTGCTGCCAAGCGAATGAACAATCCCGCACTACCCTCGGAAAATTCGGTTCAAATATGAGCGACAGGGACGGAAAGGACGCGTGGGAATTCAAATTGTATTTTACGTAAATTTCGACAAACAAACGAGCTCCGTCGGCCCCATCCGTCGGCGTTTTTTACGTGGAAAGCTCTCACGAGGGAACCGTCAAGGAAGCGAATACAGGCGAGGAGAAAACGGGTTCCCGAAGCAGTGGGAAAACGGTTCCACTTTGTAGTCAATTGTGGGCATCGTAACAATTCGTGCAAATGTAATTGAAGTGTCACAACCGTCCAGGGAATTCAATCGATGGTGCCCCGATCCCCATCGCCCACAAAAAAGGCCCAACACATCCTGGGTAAACGTTCAACCAGCATGCACAGTGGGCTGATTAGGGCAAAATTATGGACGACTTTCTGGAAACATTTAGCAGACTTTTGATGTTTTCCGAAAAAAAAATTATTTCGTTGAAAATGAGACGTTGCATTCAAAAATAAATTATCGAACTTAGAATTAATTTTCGGGGGAACTCACCATAATAAAAGTTTTTACATCAAAGTGCCCTTTTGCCTCATTTTCCATTCAGCACATCGATACTGACCATCGAAATGTGTTTTAAGCACCTGGCACACCACACTAGCAGCTGCGTTCGATGCGTTCAAGTGTGCGGAAACATCGCACACACGATTTTCGAGTTCCTGAGAATGTGCTCACTGTAATGGCGAATGAACATCCTCTCGTTTTCCTACTCCCTACACCCTTTTCACTCTCTCTCTCCTTCCCCATTCATACAACTCCATATGGGACCAGTGGAGGGGGGATGCTTTGATTTCCATCCTTCGCATAGGACCGCAATCAGTCACAATAATCGAATAAAAGCGGCGCACATTGGTAGTCCGCGAAACCTTGGTGACTGGGGCCCGAGCCAACCAGCTGTCTCTGGGGAAGAAGGGAGGGGGAGGGGGAAGAGAGAGAAAGGGACACATCGTTGGAGGTAGTATTGACCGGGGCGTGCTTGTTGGAGCTTGATCCTGCCTGCCTGCTTTGTGCCGTGTGTTCGCGTTTCCGCGCTCTCAATTGACTGATAATTTGTTTGTCAGAAATGGTTGTAAATCAGAATTTACGCCGTTTGATTTTTCACACACTCACATCCACCAGCACACACACACACACGCGCACACGAGCGCAGGTTTGTCCCATTCGAATGACCGTGTTTGGAAAGCGTGCTTTTTGGGAGGGTAAGGATGAAAATGAAAATTCGTTTATTTTGGATTGAAATTTCCACTGATTTGGTTCGATGCACATTTCACACTCAATTAGCTCATAACACAAAACTGGCAGAATGTGAGCAGATCGTAGGCAGGGTAGATGGTTTTTCTTTTTTCTTCTGCGATAGTAAATAGCCTTTACAATGATATGCGCTTTGTGGAAAGTTATACGCATTGTAAAGATATTTTTAAATTAAATTTCATTGTTATTTTTCAATGTTGGGTTGGTTCGGGAGAGTATAATTGGACTCATGTTTCTTTTTCTATGCATTCACAACCATAGAAAATAAAATGACTTGTGAGCGTATCTCTTCAATTTATTTTTCAGACCAACCAGACAAATTCAGAGGATAACATTTCTCAGATTTTCTTGAATTATAAAAAACTCGAGAATTTTAATAAGATAAGATGAGTCCAGAGCAGGTGGGATAACGATTTTAAAGCAGTTACTAATCGCAGGAAAGCTGAGAAATCACCTACTTGATTGTAACTTCGCGTTCTTGGCCGGCACCAACAATCGTCGATGCCTCTCACGGTCTAGCGCCATCGTTTGTCAATTCCATATTCCTGCCATTCTGGTGAACGCACCAAACCCATCTCCTCAACTTCGGTCTACTACGGCCCAAGACACTGACTTTCAGGGCTTGGTCGTCCGGTACCGTTTTCATGGCATGACAAACCTACAGGAACAGCTCCACCATTGTGCTTTGTACGCACATACGGAGATTGTTGGCTGAATTGAGAATCTTATCATTTGATTGATTTTTCTTTTCGAAATCCTTTCTGATAAACGCTTCGATCTTTTATTATCTTTAGAGATAAACTTGTTGGCGATATTCAACTCCGTAGTACTTCTGTAACTACTGCACTATAGCATATATTCCTTCTAGTGCATGGGACAGATGATTCAAAGATTGTTTATAAAGTTACACAAACAACCCTTGCCGATGAACAAATTGTTATAAACTACAATAAAACAACTATAAAGGACAAGCTAAATAATGTCAATATTTTTACCACATAAAAGCGGGATTGTTTATGGTGCTTGAAGTTATCGCAAATATTGTTTATTCATCCTAAAACTAATTCTAAAGCTAGAAGACCAAACAGAATACACTTGAAGCAAACTACATCACAAGATCTCACTCCGCAGCTGAACTCAATTCGAAGTCCTAGATTTTCCCTTCACGTTGTACCGAATCGATCTGAAAAAATCTCCTACCACCCAGAAACCCAAAACCCATATCGGAACTCCTACCGTCGGACTGCACTTAGGCTAATAGATGCACTTTTTCTGCTCACTACCCCGTACACGACACCAACTCTCGAACAGATGCACCGGTGTGTGCAGTGGACCGCGAAGAACTGTTGGGCGCTCTCAAGCACGAAACGCTGCAGCTGAAGTGTGAAGTCGATGCGTCTCCACCGGCCGAATCCTTCCACTGGACGTTCAACTCATCCGGCGAGCAAACCGAGCTGCCGTCCCGTCTTCACTCGAGCGAGGTAAGTGACACCGGTGAACGGGTGGTGCATCGCCGACACCGGGTGTACCGGGGGCGACAAATAATTAGAAAACATCTCAAAATGCGATAATGAAAACGACCCCGCAAACCCGATCTGCCTTCCAACACCGGAAGTTCCACCCTTTGGGAACGGTAATTGGATGGTGAAATTTAGCGCTCGCTAACGTTCTTTGCCTACTTTTTATTTTCTTTTCTTCACACACATACACTCACACACACACTGCTTTATGCTCACCCGGTTTCGATGGGTTTCGTGTTCGGTGCGCGGCTGACCAAACCTCGGATAGACCGGTCTGTCGAGGCTTAATTACACGCCGACATCCGATCTGGACTACGGGACGATATCCTGCTGGGGGCGGAACGCGATCGGTGTGCAGAAGTCACCCTGCGTCTTCCAAGTCGTCGCTGCAGGTAAGGCTGGAAAGCGGGCCCACTTAAAGGATTGAAGTGCCAAAGTCGAGCGCTGAACTTCCGGTCAAGTGGGCTGCCGAAGGTTCGGGACAAAAATTGGACGAGTCTGGAATTTAATTAAAACGCCATACAGCTGAACTGATCGGCCCGGAAGAGTGGTAACAGCAGGGACCGGAGACCGGGGCATAACACGAAGGTTTGACGCAAAGTGAAAGGTGTTTGCAAAACATAACGAATAATCTATAGATGCGTTGATGAGAAGGTCGAAGCTGGGATGCGGGCGCTTCGTTTCTTTGCTCCAAACCTTACCGCACATTCAGACAAGACATCGCTTCCACAATGTTCAGGTTCTTATCGAACTTGTTCGAAAGAATGGCGAGAGTTACGCCCGGTCCTCGATCCCGGCAACCGATACTCTTGCATAAAAGCTCGCCAACTTCCAACCCTCTTGGGCGCCCGTTCGCCATGCTCAGGTTGTTTAACGCAATTTGTATATTTCGTCTACAGGACGCCCGTTCGCACTGCAGAACTGTTCCGTGTCAAATCAATCAGCCGACTCCCTGCACATCGAGTGCATCGAGGGTTTCGATGGTGGGCTGCCGCAGATGTTCCTGCTGGAGCTGGTGGAGGTGCCCGTCCTGCGATTAGTTAGAAATTTAAGCTTACAGGTATGTTACGCTACCTCTGTCCGCCAAAACCCGTCCCTGGAACTCAGTTGCATCACACCTGGTGCATCAGCGGCGAAACAAAATCGATACCAGCGCTCTCTAGTGCATTCCATCCGAGCACAGCCCACACTGTCACTGTCACTGTCGATTGTTTCACTTACATTTTCTGCTCGGGTGAGCAAAAATCTCATTTTCATCTCTGCACCTAACGGTGCAACCAACCACCGTCCTTCGACCTGCATCCCTGCACGTAGTTCTTCCCGCCACAGTAGGTTTCATTCACAGTAATACAAGGGAAGCGAAGAGAAATGTGAGGGAAATAGCAGGAGAGTTCATTTGCTGTTTAGATGATTCGTAAAACTTTCTCCTTTCACTATGCAACTCTTTGGGTTCGATAACTGGAATGTCCCAGCACGGGTGTGTGGGCAGTGGAGAACATAAAAATTGGAAAATATGAAACATTCCATGGTTTTTGGTGGAGGATTCCGAGTAATCTACCTGGCTACAACTTACCGACACGGATGCTCCTTTTCATGTAGAATTCTTGCACTGTGACAAGTGACCTCAGGGCTGCTACGTTCAAATACTAGGAACGTCCATTTTTTTTGGAATGAAAGAAGCCGCCCAAGGGTTTGTAATACTTACCCAACCGAAAGTCATCATGAAATGGATGCCGAGGAAAGCACTGTTCGTCTGAGCATGTTGTTTGCATAAACATTGGACAGTACAATGGACCTTTTTTATTGTTGTGCCTAAAACGAAAATACAGAATCACTTTTTTTCATTCAAGTTTTTAGTTATGTGAGTTGAATTTGTACTTTCAATAGTAAATTTTCTGTTTACTTTAATTGCTACATGGTGGTATATCTAAATGAGTTTTAAGAAGTGTCTTACTATCAACAACTATTACTCTTTCCTTTGCCGGAACTTTGATAAATCAGCAGCAAAACTCCATTAAATAACAAATATTAATACACCGTCACATAATTTAGCTAGAGCTTCATTGCAGTGGTTGTGAAAATGTAGTCAAAACGAAACAAAAATACACTTGGTTACTTTAGAACTACATTATACATACATCTTAACTCAATTTGTCTAACCTTTGAGAGGTCTGTTCTTCGTCGCAAATGATACACCATTGCAATCGACACTGATGTTCCAAGGACGGTGCTTGCGAATTCCATTTCCATCTGCCAAACAGCTCGCTCTATTCACGTTTCGCTTTCGCTTCTACTCTACCACCTATCATCCGCAGCATCCGCCGGTACAGTTCTTCATAGATAACCTCGAGCCGGGCAGCTCGTACCGTATCATACTGTTCGCCGCCAACGCCAAAGGCCGCTCGGAGCCGGTCATAATAGATGATATCACCTTCAAGGGTGTGGCCAAATACACAGGTAAGACGTACCCGATGTGACGCAAACAATCGTAACAACGAAAACACGGCACTAGCACGACTGGCGACTATTCCACAACGAACGTACAGACGACAGCAGTAGCAGTTCTGCGCCAGTTATTGCATTAAGTTTGAAGTCATTCCCAGTCCCGAGTTTGCTTCTGGTGAAGATGGCGCACAAAAGCAAGGAAGGACACACTGGCAACTTATTACAATTTGCTCACATGAACATCAAAGTCATTGTTGCATCTTAATCCGTTAACACCCGGTTTCGCCCGGTTCACTTCCACCGTACTAACCTCTAATCGGCCACCGCGTACGGACGTCAGACATTTGCCGAGCAAACGGTGTCACCTTGCCGGACGCCGGAGATAAAGAAACCATACGCAAACAGGGAAAAACTGTTCTGCTCACCACCACCACCGGTTCGGTTGACGTGCGTTTCACGAAAGAAGCTTAGAGACTTTTAGGAGCCAACATTTATTCTTTTTTTCTGTCGTTGTCATCTTTTCGTACCCTTAAGTCGGCTACTCGTGTGGCGCTATCAGCGTACGAATGTGCGCTACAGCTTCCTGGACGGTGGCTAGCATCGGCCGTTGCGATAACTCGGGCTTCGCACACCATCCTCTTGCGCGTTCGCTGTTGACCAGTCGGGCACAAAATCCTGCACGCTGATGACCTCTGACAGTGGCCACCGTCATTCACACCGTACCGATGACCGGTGCACAAAGTCCGCAAGATTCGCTTTTGTTTGTGAGCCACCTGAGAAAAGCTCCCGGTGGCTCGAAAGAGATTATAGACGGCTCCACACCCGGTGCCCACTGCCATGGCGATTTTTCCTCCTTCAATCAGGAGGCCTTAAACCAGTGCAGAATCTTTCCGTCTATCGCTCTCGCTCGCACTTTTATTCTGTGCAGCTCCTATGGCCACTAAAATCCCGTCCAGGAATCGCTGCCAATGGCCAAACGGGTGAAAGAAAGCACA
>KZ062691.1:8660-23018 GCA_002091835.1 Anopheles maculatus
AGCGTCGTAAAAGTTGCTGGTATACCCAGGCATGTACTCGATCTCCGGAAGGCTTCAACGGTTTCTTACGAAGAAGGAGGGTTTTTAACAAATCTACAAAGCGTTTCATCCTCATTGGAACCGGAGGATGATTCCGAGGTTGTCTGTGATGCGATGCTTTAAACACATCAGTCCACAGGAACTCCAGAGGATGAGGATAATCGCATTGCTGATGAACCTAGCGAGCGGCAGGCAGAAGTAACCATCGATAGACCTGTGCGAGCTCGACGCCCACCTGCACGATTGACTGACTTCCAGGTGGAGTTAAGGTGATGAAGACATCAGGGGGGCGTGTGATGGTTGTCAGCCAGACTGTCAAAGGGTGACAGATCATCTTTCGCAAGGGTGGCAGCACTGGACTGTCAGTTGGGAAAGCGCGTGTTGGGGGGGAAGCCAGTTGGCACACGATCGAGAGAATAAACCCACGCATCTTACACCACATAAACGACATCTAGTGAGCACACCACTGAAGTTCTGAAACTTTTTTTTTTATATGAACATCTTACCTAAGAACTGAACGGATCTCAAATTGTAACGAGTGTACCAAATAAACGGAATATATATAGTTATGTCCGGCTGACCTAACGCTGTGCCACCAACACCATCATATGCGTCAACGTTCGGCAGCTAGATCGTTTGCCTCGTCCCGTCAGCGTTCATCTCGTCACATAAAGATGAGATCGGTTTTAGCATTCGAAGAGTAAAGATCGAAGCAATAAAGCAAACGTGGTTCCAAATCCTAACTATATATTGGAATAGATATTGTTGTTAATCCCGGAGGACTCTACAATTTGGCCCAGCCGGTAGGATCGAGGGTGAGTTCGAAATCGCAATAAAATTGGGGGCTTTGATTATGGGAACGTGAGAGGCCGCCAGGTGTTGTGATTTTGTGAGGTTTGGTCTAATCTTTTCACGGCGTCACCAATGGGTTGATGGTGGGCGTAGGGTGCTACAAGGGACGAATACTTTAGCTGGTAGCGAACATGTGAGTGATATGTGATATTCTGATGAAAACTGGCATAATTTCGATGAATGATTTTATGGAAGATCAATCATCCACGAGGTGAAGTGAGATGGTCAATTTGCAGTCAACGAATCAAGTGAGAAATTTCCTTTTGTAGTGAGAAGTGTAGCCTACAAACTTATAAAATGAAAGGAAAAGATGCGGGTCCGGTTGAACACCGAAGCGCACGTGAAATAGCGAGTCCGGTTGAGCACCGAAGCGCAAGTTAAAATGGCGGGTCCGGTTGAACACCGAAGTGCTAGAGAAAATGGCGGGTCCGGTTGAACACCGAAGCGCTAGTGAAAATGGCGGGTCCGGCTGAACACCGAAGCGCTAGTGAAAATGGCGGGTCCGGTTGAACACCGAAGCGCAAGTGAAATTGGCGGGGCCGGTGACATACCGAAGCGTATATATAAAGAAAAAAAAGAAAAAAGAAATTTGATTGGAATTGAATCATTCCGGAAAGAAGTTGGAATCGGACATACAAAGAAAATACATGTTCGGATTATACGATGCGGCGCACAAGTTATTAGAATAGTGTTAAAAAAAGTGAAGGACACATCAAGTAATTCAAAATAGGTAAAGTCGAATATTGTTTAAACATGATTAGTAGTGAAAAGAGATTAGGCAATTGGTATTTTAAAGGAAAAGCCAAGAACTGATCATGGTTTGTTTTTCTACTGACAGATGGCTAACGAGCAGAATTTTCTTTTGGAACCATTCAATGATGCTGTTGACACCTCTTCATTACGACGCGAATGGGAGGTGTGGCATCGTGCTTGCGAAATCGTGATAGAATTGAAGCAGCTGAAATCGCAACACGAAATGCTTCTTTTCATGCTGGCTAAGGGTGGTCGAGGTCTTCAACGAATTTTCCATCATCTGGCACTGGTAGCGGGAGAGATACATCCAGAGCCCCCCAAAATACCGATGGCTCCTCAAGAAACCCCAGAATACGATAACGCTGTCAAGCGTCTCAATACGTTCTTCATAGGAAAGCGAAATGAGCGTGTGGAGCTGGAGATTTTTCGCTCTCTAACTCAATCGTATGGGGAACCGTTCAATCGCTACATGCTGCGGCTACGTACGCAGGCGGCGGGTTGTAATTTCGGCGAGCGTGAGGAGAAGGAAATCTTACAACAAATAACGGTCGGAGCCCATGATGAACGAGTTCGTGATAAAGGTCTTGAGGGAACAATGAATTTGGATAGCTTGATCCATTACGCTATGAACCGGGAATTGCTAGTGAAACAAAAAGAGAAACCACAGCCAACGAGACAAGATATGGGAACTGTAGCGGTGGTTAACCAATATAAGGAAAGGAAAACACTGCCGAGACGAAACTATTTTCCTCAGCAGTCATTCCGTTCTTCCCAAGGCTGCAGTCGCTGCGGGTCAGAAAGACATCAGGACGATTCAAAGAGCTGTGGTGCAAGGAATTCAACTTGCCATAAATGCGGCAAGTTAGGCCATTTTGCAAGGAAGTGTAAAATGGGGCGGTACTCTCAAAAGTCGAATCGGTTCTCGTGGAGATAACCCGAAGCGGTAAATGCCTTACACGATGATGAAGGATCTGCAGCGTCTAATGATCATAATTCACATCGCATGGAACACCTGCTATCCAAGGTAGAATGAAGCTTTTTTTTGTTTTATATATTGTTATTGTTGGCAACCCTGCCAAGAGATGACAACCGAGCTGTCAGGCTGACTCCACATTACGCGCGTTTACCGCGGGTGCGTAAAACGCGCCTGCTCTTGAGCTGTCAGTTGTGGTGACAAACAGGCGCGTAAAACGCGCCTAATGTGTAGACCTATTATCGTGTGCCTTGTAAACAGTCGTTTCATTCATTTTGTTGTGCGTTCAATCCCATTTAAAAAATGAGTCGTGAGCTAACACAAGCATCTCTACGGTTTACCAGTGCGTGGGCAAATTTCATTCGCGTGCATATGGCTTCTCTCCAGGAAAGTCCTAGAGAATGGATGCGTCCTATGCTCCATGATAGGGACAATCAAGCTAGTCGACTGGTGGATAGTATTTTGAAAGAGGAACTAGACAACACCATCATTAATTTCATGAGTTTGTCTAGAGATGATTTCAGCTATCTGCTTCAGCAAATTGGGCCAAGAATAACGAAGATGGACACTCAATTTCACAAGAGTTTGTCAGCTAAAGACAAGCTTATTGTTACCTTGCGTTATTTGGCAACGGGAGACTCATACAAAACTCTCGAATATGCGTTTCGGGTAAGTATCATCATTGATATAAGTTTCGGAAGACCGAAAGAACTTACGTTTTCAATGTCTCTCATCAGATTTCGTCACAAGCAATCAGTGTGTTCATACCAGAAGTGTGTGATTGTCTAGTTGAAATACTGCGAGACCAGGTAAAGGTAAGAATCAAAAACATGTTTTTTATGTATTATCTACATTAGCAAAAGGAGGGCGAGTGGCACGGTAGTAAGGGAACTGTTTGTCGAACTAATCGGGCGACTGTTATGGTTTTTTGGCTTGGTAAAAATAATCATTGGAGCGCCTCGGTGGCCGAGGAGACCGAGGCGCCGGTCTTCGAACGGACAGGACCGAGGTTCGAATCCCATTCGGGCCGTTCCCTCGTACGCAGGACTGATTATCCTTACGGGTACATTCAAGTCACGGAAGCCAGAAATGGCAGGCCTCTCGAGGTTATAGAGCCATCGAAGAAGAAGAAGAAAAATAATCATTAGCACATGATGAATCAGATGATCGATGATGATAGCGAAGCGATTGTCGTCCTTTTCAATAAAACAAATGCATGTACAAGAAATTCATATTGGTTTTGGAAAATTCAAATATTTATTGTTTTTTAAACAATAATCCCTTTCGGTCCGCCCCCCGTTGCACGGAAAAGAAACAAAAAAACAAAAACAGAATAAAAGAAAAACAAAAAACCATCGTAGCCGAAATCTTGCCGGAACCGATCCTCCTCTTCTTCCGTAACCATCCGTCGAACCCGCAACAAAAACCGCTTCCGGCGCTCCGGTGTCCACTCGTCGATGGTGGACCATCGTGGTGGACTCACACCATCCAACTCATCCCACGGTGTATTCAACCTGTTGATCAGCTCGGTCGTAGCTGATCCCACCGTCTTCAACGCTTCCACCGCCTCCTCCGTATAGGCAATACTTGCCTCTTGCCTGCGTCGTCGGAGGTTGCGTGGTGGCGTCGTCGGATGAGGAACCGAGGCCGGAAGGGTAGGTGAGGTGGTACGTTCACCTGTTGGGGTCCTCGATGGCCCATTAAGCGGCTCCGGCTGAGACGAGAACGCCTCGTCGAGCATTTCTACCTCAGTGGGATATAATGGGATCTAAAACCATAAAAATAAATAATATATTAATTAAGTTTTTCATTCATTACATACAATTCTTTTTTTTTAGTTTCCTTCGAGCTCAGAAGAATGGATACAAATTGCAGAAGGCTTTCAGAACAAGTGAAACTTTCCTCATACTCTTGGGGCCATAGACGGCAAACATATAGCGACTAAAGCTCCACCACACAGTGGAACCGATTACTATAACTATAAAAATTTTTTTAGCCTTGTATTGTTAGCAGTTGTAGATTCTAATTGTAATTTTATATTTGCTGACGTTGGATCAAAAGGTAGAATTTCAGATGGAGGAGTGTTTCGAAATACCGTACTATACCAAAAACTAGAGAGGAACGAATGTAAAATACCTAATCCTGCACCGTTGAATGAAACATCATTCATGGATGTTCCATACATGTTTTTGGGAGATAAAGCATTTCCGTTAACGCACTATTGCCTTAGGCCATTCGGTGGGTTCACGCCAATCGGTTCTGTGGAACGCAATTTCAATGAACGGCACTCTAGCGCTAGGCGCTCAGTTGAAATGGCCTTCGGAATCTTGAGTGTAAGATTCAGAGTCTTAAAAAAGCCAATCGAGCTTCGAGAAGATAATGCGAAAAAGATAATTATGGCTGCAATATATTTGCATAATTTTATAAGAAGGATTGAAGACGTGAGGGTGCAAGATAGTAACAGTTTTTCAGGACAAGATAGAGGAAATGCAAGCATGACAAACTTTAATTCCAACATGTCACGTGCCACAAGCAACATGTTACAAATTCGTTTGCATATAGCAAATTATCTTAAAGACAATTGAATAATAAAGCTGTTTTCATGGAATTTTAGATAAAACTAACCAATTAAACAATTAATTTACCATTCTACGATTTCTTTCCATGCCTTTCCTTGTGTAATTTCGGATTATTCATGTCATCATTGAAATTCTTTTGTCGGATGCTTTAAACTTTTACTACATTAAATATCATATTTAAAAATCTATTGCATACTTTAATCTACTGCTTATATGTTCGGATAGTTAAACTTTAAAAAATTAAAAAAAAGTTGTTGAAACAGAATATTTAAAACTGGCAGCACTAGTTTTTATTCAATTAATGTTGGAAAATGGAAATTAATGTTGGTCATGGCAGACTGTCTCCAGAAAATTTCCAAATGGCAGGCATGACCGAAAAGATCGTTACGCCAAAAAAGAAAAAAATGAAACGAAATAATAAAAACTACTTACGGTGCTTAAAGTTGTGCCGCAATCCGTAGTTGCATCCAGGAACTGCATTGCATTGTATGCAAACCATGAAGGGTGTGCGATGTAGGCAGCGCCTAAATTATAATAAAAACGTGTTTAAAACAAATGTCTTTCATTCAGTACAATTTTGTACTGGCAATACACACCTGAACCGGTTACCAAGCTCCGCTTATAGTTGGAGCGGTATTTGCGGTAAGTACTTTGTAATGAACTCCACTTTTCTTTTAACTGCTGAACTGGACGTTCCATCTCCTGTCCGATGTCGTTCCAGCAGTCGGCTTTCACAGTTATGTTCTTATAATGCGCATCCGTCCTGTCCCACAAGGATTTTTTTTGACAAATCCTGTCGATGAAAATTAGCGTTTCTTCGTCGCTCATTGAAATTGTCTGAAAAAGAAGGGGAGAGCAAAATATATAGCATATATAAGGGGAGAGCAAAGTATATATCGACTGAACAACATCGACAGGACAGAACACTCGACTGTCTCCAGAAAATTTCCAATTACCGGACTGCCGCGTCCAGCTGGATCTAGCATGAGCAACAATTTCTTCGAAGAACCATCGACCACCACCAGCCGCTCGATTAATTATATTTAATTTAGTTTTTTTTAGTGAAACTGTGTCGTCCGAAACGTACTTATGAATAACAATCAACAAGCATATGTATGTGCACAAGCAACGAAAATCTGCTGGCACAGCGTCATTGTGCTGATTCGTCGGATCGTCCGAACGTTAGCGGACAACACCGGAAGATAATGTTGCACAATCCACGCATCCAAGGGTGACATCGAGCGATGCCATTACGAAAAACCATTGTCCACTGCCAGCATCCTTACGGTCTTCGGGCAATCACCGATAACGGACGGCTATCGTGTTTGTGAGTGGCCGCCGATGATTTCGATCTGGCTGAGCACTTCGCTACCGACGATACCGCGCGCGCCATGGACGCAACTCCGGGACGTTATCATCTGTGTACCGATATCTAATTTCGTATTGTACTGTACTTTACCGACACAACAACCATGATTGCATGAAGGACAAAACGATGCGGAAACGAGCGATGAGCGCAGCGTGCATGTTGGCGTAATTCCATGGTGCAACATGTGCGAAGTGCTGTAATAATGAACTGCCCGCAAATAAACTTACCTTTCGGAGCTTAACTCAATTTCAAAGCCGTTTTCGGATCTAAAAGACAAAATTAATGAGTACACACATCATATTTATGTTTTTTAACCATAAACTTACTCATTTTTCACATATATTTTATTGTATTGAACTAAAACACTTCCTTCCGTTCAATTGGCACACAGAAACACACAATCAAAACAACGGTCGAAAAGTGTAAACATTGACGAAATGTCATGATCGCGCTAGCGCGTAAACGCAGAGTTGCCGCACTTCAGCAACTCGCCGCGGTAGCAATTTCGTTTTCAGCCGCGGCAGCTCTGACAGCTGAACTGGTTCAAAACTGACATAAACCAAGCGCGTTTTACGCGCCCGCGGCAAAACGCGCGTAATGTGGAGTCAGCCTCAGATGGGTGAAGCGTGTTCGTTCTCTTCTGCTACAACCACGGAACAAGACGGACGCAATTGTTAGAGGAAATAAACGAGTAAGCAAACACAACAGTTATGTTATATATTTTTCATAACTCATGGTCTCTACGATACACTATATATTCTCTGGAAAGCTAATAAATGAGTTTTGTTACAATGCGGAAAAGATAAATGATCGAAATCACTAACTTATTTTGCATTATTTTATTTTTAATAGGCAGGCACAAATGACGAAATAATTGTAGGACATGTTGATCAACTGCCAGTAGAATTTCTAATTGACTCGGGGCAATTATCAACACAGTCACGGAGCAAGTTTGGGCAAATCTATTTGTTAGGAAAGATAGGATGACAGTAGGGTAACGGATGACAGCAGGATAACGGATGACCGAAATGTCAGCGGTAACGGTCAGGGAAGGAAAGAAGAAGAAAGGGGTGCGTCAACCAGTAGCCTGGGAAAAGACAAGGAAGTGGCACCGTTTTACAGCTTTTTTTTTTGGACTTTTTCGTCTGTTTTTCGTTATACTGTACATCGGAGTTGTATCGAAAATATATACTAAACTAAAACTACACTTCACTGCGTCTGCTACTCAACCGGAATCGTGGTAACATTAAAAGCCTTTAAAACGGTCAAAAGGTGGAAATGGATGGAAAGGATTGCTGCCAGGCATGCAGAGATACCGTGGTGGACAAATTGTACGTGGCCCGTGACGCTTGCGAGTCATGGTGGCACTTTTCGTGCTTCGGGATAACAGAATCACAGGAAACGGTGAATAATAAGAAGTGGTTTTGCGTCGCTTGTACGTGAGGCGCTGGAGCGGTAAAACGGACGCCGACCAGGCACATGGAGCCACAAAAGGACGCCGAAAACTGTAACCTCAAAATGGTTGAGGTTAGGAAGCAACTTACGGAAAGCCCTCGTTCACGGCACACGAGCGACAGCGTGACGGCTACACATAACCTCACTCTTGCTGACGAAAGGGATAGTTTGGCAAACCGGCTTGCCATAATGAAACGCCGGCAAGAGGCGGAGAGGAAACGGGTGGAGCTAGAACTGCAGCTGAAATTCGTGAAGGAGGAAGAGGACATGCTACCCGAGGAGTTGGGGGCTAAGGAGAATCCGGGAACATCAACTTTGTTACCCTCCCATGCGGCGGATGATATGGTGCAGCACTCGCAGCAGAAGGAGCGTGAGCAGATCCAGCGTGAAGGCGCGCATCGTGGTACACCTACCGAATTGCCCGTGTTTTCCGGTGACCCGGCGGACTGGCCGCTATTCATAACGTTTTATGAACACACCACGGAAAAGTGCGGTCTTTCCAACTGGGAAAACATGCTGCGTTTGCAGAAGGCGCTGAAGGGTCCCGCGCTAGAGGCAGTGCGAAGCAGGTTGCTGTTGCCGGAGGTGGTGCCGCAAGTGATAGCGACGCTACGGTCACGGTATGGACGATCTGCACATCTCATCTCATCTCATCTTGATCGATAAAGTGCATAGAACCCCTGCACCGTGTTTGGAGAAGCCTGAAACTGTAGTCGCTTTCGGCGAGGCAGTGCAAAGCATGGTGGACCACATGAAGGCTGCTGGACGACAGGCGCATCTGACCAACCCGCTGCTACTGAAGGAGATCGTGGCGAAGCTGCCGATAAGTGAGCAGTACAATTGGACGCGGTTTGTAAACCACATCGAGGAGCCGGATCTTCTTATGTTCAGGGAGTACATGGCCGAGTTGCAGAGCACCGCGGAAGTTCTAAGCAGCCGAGAGTCGCCATCGCTGCGACAAGCGGAGCGGAAGAAACCCAGCACGAGAGGCTACGTGCACACGCACGTGGAGACCCAGGGAGCGACGTCATCCGGAACGAATCACTTTAAGGTAGGAAAATCTTGTCTCATTTGTAACAACAGAGGACACGAGGTGGATAAGTGTTTCGTGTTTGGTGCGATGGCGGTGAAGGAGCGCTGGATGAAGGCGCGTGCACTTTCCTTATGCTTCGGCTGTCTGGGGAAGCACAATTGGCCGACGTGCCACAACAGACCAGTATGCGGCAGAGAGGGGTGTACGTACCGGCATCATGCGTTGTTACACGGCGCAGATGAGTCGCGTGGGGCTAGCAACGGGACCAGTGCTTCGGTATCGGTTCGAGATGGCGGAAACAACGGAGGTGCTGTAGCGGAAAGTAACCACCACCAGTACGCGTTATCTTCGTCGAATACGCTCTTTCGCATTGTACCCATCACTGTGTATGGCCCGACGTCAGCGGTGACAACATTCGCTTTCTTGGATGAAGGTTCGTCCATGACGTTGGTGGACGAGGATTTGGCGGACGAATTGGGTGTCGAAGGGGAGGTGGAACCTCTCTGCATCCGTTGGACCGGAGACACTACCAGGGTCGAGGCTGGTTCCAGGCGCGTTAACCTCAAGGTGGGACCCGTCGGTTCCGCAAAGAGTTTCGCGATCAACTCGGTACGGACTGTTCCGAAGCTGAATTTACCTCGTCAATCCTTCGTACAGGACGAAGGAAGGTGGGAACATCTAAAACGTCTACCGGTAAGGGAATATCGTGATGCGGAACCCAAGGTGCTAATCGGGTTGGACAACCTGCGATTGATGGTCCCTCTCCGGACCATAGAAGGAGGGGCTGGTGACCCCATCGCGGTAAAGACGCGCCTTGGTTGGTGCATCTACGGTAAGCCGATGAAGGTTTAGTGCGAACGGCTGTTGCACATATGCGAATGCAATAATCAGGCTGAGATTCACGAAACGATTCGCAAGTTTTATGACTTGGAACAAGTGGGTGTTACTCGCGTTGTCGAATTGGATCCGGAGGTACGACGTGCGCAACACCTTTTGGAAGCAACTACCGTTCGTATCGGCAAGCGTTTCGAATCGGGTCTCTTATGGAAGGTGGAAGATATACAGCTTCCTTCTAGTATCGGGATGGCAAGTCGCAGGTTCGATTGTTTGGAGAAAAGAATGGAACGGGATGGGCAGCTAAAGATACAGGTACGCCGCCAGATCCACGATCTTTTAGAAAAGCAATACATACACAAGGCTACGGCGCAGGAACTGGCGGAGGCTGACCCGAAACGGATATGGTACTTGCCTATAGGATTGGTGACGAACCCAAATAAACCGGGTTCTTGCAGGAAAAGGAAGACAACTGGCCGAAACAGAGGTCGGTTGACACCGGCACAGCGGACGAGGTTTAGTAAACTAGAGAGACTGCAGAGGACGATTGGGTGGATCGTAAGGTATGTGGGCAATCTAGGCAGGAAGGCGAGAGGTGAACCAGCGCTAGGAGGGATCCTCAAGCACGAAGAACTCTGCAAGGCGAACATTGTTTTATGGAAGCAGACACAGCGTGAGTTCTTTCCGGAAGAAATTCTTATCCTGGGCAGCGATGAACTGCTACCATTTTTGGATGAAGTAAATGTGTTACGCATGCGTGGAAGAATAGGGGCGGCGGCGGAAGTTCCGTACTGCGCAAGGTATCCGGTGATTCTTCCAAACAACTGTAAACTGGCGGAGCTGATAGTGGACCGGTACCATCGAGTCTATCGTCATGCTAACAACGAAACGGTGGTGAACGAGTTGCGTCAACAATTCCAGATCCCTAGGTTGCGAGTTTTGGTGACGAAGATGGCGAAGAGTTGTGCATTTTGCGCTATACGGCGGTCACTACCACAAGTTCCACCGATGGCACCTTTACCGAAGGAGAGGTTGGCAGCGTTCGTCAGGGCATTTACCTTCGTTGGACTGGATTACTTTGAACCGGTGTTGGTAAAGAGAGGAAGGTCAAACGAAAAACGGTGGGTAGCGCTATTCACGTGTTTGACCATACGAGCCGTGCATTTGGAGGTGGTGTACAGTCTGTCTACGGAATCGTGTGTAATGGCGGTCAGGCGGTTCGTGGCGAGGCGTGGTGCTCCTGCGGAAATCTTTAGCGACAACGGGACCAATTTCGTGGGTGCTAGCAGACAACTACAGAGGGAGATCCAGCAGCGCAATGACATCCTAGCGGCAACTTTCACCAATCATTCTTACTGTGACAGTCAACCTGGAAGGACGTGTTTAGCTTGTGCTCCTAGTTTGTGACCTGTTGCCGTATGATTTTCGCCTCCTTGCTGCTGGATCGCTTCACCGTGTTTTCTGTGCAGTTTGTTACCCGTTGTACCCGGAGTTTTTCCCCGGGGGTTTTTACCGGGTGATATTGTACCCGGTGGTGTGGTGGGTGCAGTGGTGGAAAAAACCCTAAAAATACAGCGTGTGTTTTGTGCGTTGTGTCTGGGTTTGTGTGTGTGAGGGCGTGTGTGTGTGGAAGAGTGTGTGTGTGGGTGTGTTTGTGTGGGTGTGTGTGTGATGAATGGCGATGGGTGCCGACTGACCACAATCCGGCGGATGAAGCGACGAAGTGGAAAGGAAGATCGAACTTCAGTTACGACAGCACGTGGTTTCAAGGACCAGGGTTCTTGCAGGAAAAGGAAGGCAACTGGCCGAAACAGAGGTCGATTGACACCGGCACAGCGGTCGAGGAACGACGAGTAAATTTGCATGTCGAAGCCACCGATACAGGATTGTTACCAATTCCTTACGAGAGGTTTAGTAAACTAGAGAGGCTGCAGAGGACGATTGGGTGGATCGTAAGGTATGTGGGCAATCTAGGCAGGAAGGCGAGAGGTGAACCAGCGCTAGGAGGGATCCTCAGGCACGAAGAACTCTGCAAGGCGAACATTGTTTTATGGAAGCAGACACAGCGTGAGTTCTTTCCGGAAGAAATTCTTATCCTGGGCAGCGAGGATGGCGGCAAAGGATCTAAAGGGAAAATGGTATCCAAACGAAGCCGTATTTACCAACTGCTACCATTTTTGGATGAAGAAAACGTGTTACGCATGCGTGGAAAAATAGGGGCGGCGGCGGAAGTTCCGTACTGCGCAAGGTATCCGGTGATTCTTCCAAACAACTGTAAACTGGCGGAGCTGATAGTGGACCGGTACCATTGAGTCTATCGTCATGCTAACAACGAAACGGTGGTGAACGAGTCGCGTCAACAATTCCAGATCCCTAAGTTGCGAGTTTTGGTGGCGAAGATAGCGAAGAGTTGTGCATTTTGCGCTATACGGCGGTCGCTACCACAAGTTCCACCGATGGCACCTTTACCGAAGGAGAGGTTGGCAGCGTTCGTCACGGCATTTACCTTCGTTGGACTGGATTACTTTGGACCGGTGTTGGTAAAGAGAGGAAGGTCAAACGAAAAACGGTGGGTAGCGCTATTCACGTGTTTGACCATACGAGCCGTGCATTTGGAGGTGGTGCACAGTCTGTCTACGGAATCGTGTGTAATGGCGGTCAGGCGATTCGTGGCGAGGCGTGGTGCTCCTGCGGAAATCTTTAGCGACAACGGTACCAATTTCGTGGGTGCTAGCAGACAATTACAGAGGGAGATCCAGCAGCGCAATGACATCCTAGCGGCAACTTTCACCAATGAGCACACCCGTTGGACCTTTAACCCGCCTGGTGCTCCACATATGGGTGGAGTATGGGAGCGTATGGTACGCTCAGTGAAGGCAGCGATTAGCACAGTGATGGAGGTGAAGAACACACCTGATGATGAGACGTTCGCAACAGTTCTCTACGATGCTGAGGCTATGATCAATTCCAGACCGTTGACCTACGTTCCGTTAGATCCTTAGTACCAGGAGGCGATCACACCAAATCACTTCCTGTTAGGGAGTTCTTCGGGGATCAAACAACAACCGGCGTTACCGACGAACTATAGGGATAGTTTAAGAGGAAATTGGAAACTAGCACAGCATATCCTGGACGGTGTGTGGAAAAGGTGGATTAAGGAGTACCTGCCAGTTATCACGCGGCAGTGTAAATGGTTCGAAAATGTCCGTGAGATTAGGTCAGGAGATTTGGTATTGGTGTTAGAAGGGACAATTAGGAACAATTGGAAAAGAGGAATTGTTGAAGACGTTATAAGAGGAGTCGATGGCCATGTGCGGCAAGCATGGGTTCGGACAACTACAGGGACACTAAGAAGACCAGTGGCGAAGCTAGCCTTACTTGACCTGAAGACTCAAGGTGACCATACGTAGTTGGTCACGGGCGGGGGGAATGTTAGGAAAGATAGGATGACAGTAGAGTGACGGATGACAGTAGGGTAACGGATGACAGTAGGATAACGGATGACCGAAATGTCAGTGGTAACGGTCAGGGAAGGAAAGAAGAAGAAAGGGGTGCGTCAACCAGTAGCCTGGGAAAAGACAAGGAAGTGGCACCGTTTTAAAGTTTTGGATTTTTTTGGACTTTTTCGTCTGTTTTTCGTTATACTGTACATCGGAGTTGTATCGAAAATATATAAAACTAAAACTACACTTCACTGCGTCTGCTACTCAACCGGAATCGTGGTAACACTATTGAACACTAACGCCAGAATATTTAAAAAGAAGTTCCAGTGTAACCGACAATTTACGGCATACGCGAGTCAACAACCACTGCAAGTAGTAACCATATTTGAAGCTTTTATATTTGTTGGATCCGCAGTTGTCATTTATTACAGCATGACACAACCGTGCAGGATGTCAAGCACGGATAACGGGAACGTGACGAAAGGACGCCATTCTGTGCGCGTCATTTTGGGGAATGACAGAGTTTGTCTACCGAGGAGTTTTTGGATGTACAATTTAATAGCGAGTAAAATAAAGCACTTGTAACAAACGTATTAGTGGCGACCATGAATTAAAAAGGACCAGCGGCAAGATGAATGACAATCAGGCAATTCAGCAAGCTATAATGCAAATATCGGCGGTATTGCAGAAGCTAGCCCATCCAGCACCAGCACCATCCAACCCGGAGACGACGCTAGAGGTTTTAGCCGGCAACATTAGCGAATTCACGTTTGATCCGGAAAATGGCGTGACATTCGGAAAGTGGTTTGCGAGATACACCGATCTTTTCGACGCAGACGCTGGCAGTTTGAATGACGCAGCTAAAGTGATACTACTCATGAGGAAGCTGGATACAGCAGCACATACGCGATACACCAACTACATATTGCCAAAGCTGCCTAAGGACATCAATTTTAAAGATACCATCGTTATGCTCAGCAAAATCTTCGGAGAGACAGGTTCCACTTTCAGCAAACGTTATCAATGCT
>KZ062691.1:25552-36354 GCA_002091835.1 Anopheles maculatus
TGATGAAACTAGTAGATTTTCATTTCTCATCGATACAGGAGCTGATGTGTCCGTCCTTCCTTCTTCATTGGTTGGAAGATTCCCTAAACCCACGGACCAAGTGGTATCAGCAGCTAACGGTACAGTCATACACATTTATGGCACAAAGTTGCTTGACGTAAGCCTTGGACTAAGACGCGTGTTTACACATCCTTTTTATATAGCCTCTGTCGACCGCCCCATTATAGGCGCAGATTTTTTGAAAAAACATGGTTTGTTAGTCGATCTCAAAGCTCGTCGTTTGATTGACCCGATCACCAACCAAACTTCACAGGCTACAATAGCAATTGTAAACACTCCGACGCCTAAACATTTTGTTGTGGAAAAAGACATCTTCGGTGACATCGTAAACCAATTTCCTTCCCTTACGGAACCACCGAATTATAACACACCAGTTCGTCACCCAGTGTATCATTACATTCAGACAAAAGGTCCACTACCTTTCTCGAAACCAAGGCGACTCGATCCCGAAAAACACAAAATTGCACAAGCAGAATTCCGGCATATGCTGGAATTAGGAATCTGCCGCGCGTCTTCATCGCCAGCTTCATCGCCATTGCATATGGTGCAGAAAACGGATCGGGATTGGCGACCTTGTGGCGACTACAGACGACTTAACGCAATAACGGTGCCAGATCGCTATCCTGTCCCTCACATACAGGATTTCACCATGAACTTACAGGGTTGCACAATATTTTCCAAAGTAGATATCGTTCGGGCATACCACCTTATTCCCGTAGCGGAGGAAGACATTCCGAAGACAGCAATTACTACACCTTTTGGGTTGTTTGAATTCCTTAGGATGCCTTTTGGCTTGAGGAATGCTAGTCAAACATTCCAGAGATATATGAACAGCGTTTTCCGTGACCTTAGTTTTGTCTTTGTATACATTGACGACATACTTATAGCAAGCTCGACGAAAGAACAACATTCCGAGCATCTGCGTGAAGTACTCAAACGATTAGCTGAACACGACGTAAAAATTAAAATTGCGAAATGCGTGTTTGGTGTTCCAACAATCGACTTTCTAAGTCATACAATTTCATCCAAAGGCATCATTCCGAAAGCGGATAAGGTTGAAGCAATTCAGAATTTTCCTTCGCCTACTTCCGTGAAACAACTACAACGCATAGTTGGCATGATTAACTATTACCATCGATTTTTGCCACGAGTTTCGGACAAATTAAAACCAATGTATGAGCTAATAGCAGAACACGGCAATAAAAAACAAAAAAAGGACTTTATCTGGTCTCAGATATGTGAGCAAGCCTTGCAACAAGTAAAAGACCAACTTTCCAACGCCGTGATGCTGGCACATCCCATTCCAGATGCAACTTACTCATTAACAACTGATGCATCTAGTTTCGCTGTTGGAGCCGTTCTGCAACAACACAATCAAGGAAGTTGGGAACCTTTGGCGTTTTTCTCAAAAACGATGACACCAACTGAACAAAGGTACTCCACTTTCGACAGGGAGTTACTTGCCATTGTCCTTGGCATCAAACATTTCCGCCACTTCCTTGAAGGCAGAGCCTTCACCGTTTTCACCGACCACAAGCCACTAACTAATGCACTTACCTCAAAAGCCGAAAAGTCTCCTCGTCAAAATCGACATCTCGAATTTATATCGCAATTCACATCAGATATACAATTCATAGCAGGAGAGAGTAACACAGTTGCAGACACTTTATCGAGAATCGGTGAAACCGAAGCGATCACGCACATTTCATACGAAACCATTGCGAAAAGCCAACATGCAGACAAACAGTTAGATCAACTCTTAAATGATGCAGCGCAACAACACTCCAAATTCAAATTAGAGCGACTAACATTGGACAACAATATTTTGGTTTTCGAATCTTCAACCGGAAAGAATAGACTCTATGTTCCTATTTGCCTCAGAAAACAAGTTTTTGAAAATTTACATAGTCTATCTCATCCAGGAGTACGTGCGTCAAGAAAATTATTAACGGAAAGATTTTTTTGGCCATCTATGAATAAGGATGTTGCCAATTGGGCTCGTTCTTGTTTTGGGTGCCAACGATCAAAAATCGTCCGCCATACTCATTCACCCGTAGATAACATACCAATTCCTCAGGGTCGTTTCGATCATATCCATATGGACATTGTAGGCCCTCTACCATCCTCTGAGGAATACTCTTATCTACTTACAATAGTTGACCGATTTACGCGCTGGCCTGAATGTTTTCCTATAAAGGATATATCAACAGATACCATAGCAAAAACATTTGTCAGTCAATACATCTCAAGATTTGGTTGTCCTTTAGTGGTTACCACAGACAGAGGCAGACAGTTCCAATCAAGACTTTTTGCCGAATTAAGTAAACTGTTAGGCACTCATCACATCAAAACTACTGCCTACCACCCGCAAGCAAACGGGATGGTGGAACGATTTCATCGCCATCTAAAAAACTCACTCAAAGCTTGTGAAGATCCGACTCACTGGATCACACATCTGCCAATGATTCTCTTGGGTATACGGGTGGCTTTCAAGAACGACCTGAAGGGTTCTTCTGCAGAAATGGTCTACGGACAAAGCCTTCGGCTTCCATCCGAAGTATTTCTACCATCGCCTCAGAGTTCCCCTGATGATGCACCAGATTTCATTATTCAACTGAAGAAAACGTTCAAATCGGTACAACCTATTCCCACCAGATCAAATAATAGCCAAAACATTTTTCTACCAAAGCTACTAGAAACGTGCAGTAAGGTTTTCGTGCGCGTTGACAAGGTAAAAACGGGACTTCAAGCACCTTATGAAGGACCGTACGATGTCATTCGACGGCACAGAAAATTTTACGTACTCAACGTGAAAGGTAGGAACGAATCGGTGGCGATAGATCGACTCAAACCTGCATTCGGAACAGAAATCCCAGAGCCGGAGAATTATCGATCCAAAAGACACGTACATTTCAAACGGTAAATTGTTCCATTTACGTCCGCTAAATGCGTTCGACATATTTCGCGACTTCCATATTTCATATTTCCGTCACTGGGGGGGAGTCCTGTAGTGATCCGGGCAGTTGGCCCATCTCTACCTCAACTAACAGCGGACGTAAGTTCCCAATCCTATCACAATCACACGATCAACACCATTCCTACTCCTATCACTACCCCAAACAAATCGTAAATATTGGAAGGCAATATTAGGAGCCGATATCAGGAACAAAAGACACTCGGTAGCCGACAGCCGAACCGGTAACACGGAAAGACTTGTACACGCGCGGAAGATCACGAAAATAAAGTGACGTTCAACCCAAGCCTCGTCAAGCCCAACCGAAGACAAAATCTTGGCCATTAAAAATTTTAGATTACCGGGAACAAGAGAGGAAGTTCGGAGCTTTTTGGGCCTTGTAAACTTTGTCGGACAATTCATTCCTCACCTGTCGTCAAAAACGGAAGCATTACGGAGTTTCATAAGAGGCGAAATAGAGACGTTTGGAACTCAGCAACAGAAAGCATTCAATGACCTTTGCAACGAGCTGGCAAACACCGTTCACCGCCTTGGATTCTACGACCCGAAAGATCTCACTGAACTCTACGTGGACGCGTCACCTGTTGGTCTTGGTGCTGTGTTGACCCAGAAAAATAATGAAAATCAAGCGAGAATCATCAGCTTTGCATCAAAAGGTCTTACGAAGGCTGAGAGAGTATACCCACAAACCCAGCGGGAAGCACTGGCTGTTGTATGGGCTGTGGAGAAATTTTATCCATATCTTTTCGGGACACACTTCACAGTGTTCACGGACCACAAAACACTGGAGTATATTTTTGGAGGTCAACATCAAGAAGGCAAGCGAGCGTGCACAAGGCTGGGTATTACGACTACAGCCTTATGATTTTACGGTGGTACATGTTCCGGGTCCAAATAATATTTCCGATATTCTATCAAGATTATGCCCTCCTTCAAACACTCCATTTGACGAGTTTACGGAGCACTTTGTGTGTGAAATTTCTTCGGGACCGTTAGCTATTACCCTTGAGGAAATCAGAAACGAAACCGCCCTTGATGATACATTGAAAGAGGTATCTAAAGCTATTGAGGCAAATATATGGCCGTCAAATCTGTTGGGCTATCAAGCGTTCGCTAAGGAGCTGGGAATCGTTAATGGAGTGATAGTACGAAATGACCGTATCATTCTGCCTGGTAAACTACGTCGTCGTGCTTTAGATATAGCACACCGCGGATATCCGGGAGTTGTGGCAATGAAAAGAATCTTGAGGGAGCATACCTGGTGGCCATATATGGATCGAGATGTGCAAATTCGAATTCAGGAATGAGCAGGATGTGCTGTGGTCAGGCAGCAAGGTCCTCCAGAGCCAATGCAGAGAAAGGAAATGCCTGATCGAGCATGGCAAGAACTTGCCATCGATTTCTTCTCGGCAAAGGAATGCGCAACATTTTTGGTCGTCGTTGATTACTATAGCCGTTTTCTTTCAGTCACAGATATGAAATCAACTACAGCAACGAAAACAATCGAAGCGGTTGAGAGCATTTTTGGCATTCACACGTATCCGGAAACAATCAGAGCTGACAATGGCCCACCCTTCTTGAGTGACGAATTTACTAATTATTGCATTAGCAAAAATATCCGCCTAGTGCGCACCATCCCGTATTGGCCACAAATGAACGGGCTAGTTGAACGTCAAAATCAGGGGATTCTTCGAGCACTTAAAATTGCCAAGGCGATGAAAGAAAATTGGAGGAAAGCAGTCGACGAATACGTTTACTCTTACAACACCACGCCACATTCGGTTACCGGTAAGTCCCCAATGGAATTGCTAACAGGAAGACCAGTAAAAGAATTACTTCTGTCACTAAGAACTGACCCACATTGGTATCGAGATGAAGAAACCCGAGATACAGATTGCATCAAAAAGTTGCAAGGAAAGCTATATGCAGACGCTAGAAGAAAGGCAAAAGATTCTCCTATAGCCGTTGGGGATTCAGTCTTGGTGCGGAATTATGAGATGGGTTAACTGGAGCCCACTTTCAGGCCAGAGAAATATACAATGGTCAAGAGAAATGGAACTGAGGTGGTCGTAGTAAGTGTTGATGGAGTCAAATACCGCCGCCCAGTATCTCATCTAAAAAAGTGGCCAGTTTCACAATACCAGGAAAATATGTCGGATGGAAATATGTCAAAAGAGTTCATCGCACCTGATACCCAACTAGCAATTGACAGCTATCTTGTGGGCAAAACGAGGGGGAAACAACGAGAAACAGCTTGCGACGCAGGAGAACAGCTGTGGTTGGTGGGTATGAAAGGGGCGAACGAGGCAAAGGATGGTGAGGGTAGAAAGAATGGAGGGGAACAGCTGTGGTTCGTGGGTATGAAAGGGGCGAACGAGGTAACGGATGGTGTGAAGAGAAAGAGCGGAGGAGAATATGCGACGTATTCTGTGTATGTGTTGGTGCGGTTGAAAAAAAACGACCGATTGCTTTGATCGTTTTTTGGAGGAATCATTTCAATTTTTTGGTTATGCATTGAAATTCGATAATATTTTCAATGTTTTGAATGATAAATTAATTTCAGATTATTAAATTAAGCATAAATACATCAAATGAAGCAAGTTTAAAACAATAAATAAAGATAAAAATAATGAAATAATAAATTAATCAGTGCACTTGATGGGGCAACTTTTAATTTTGTTTTTTTTATCTTTAATAAATGCCGTTAGTGAATAATTGTTGTATTTGATTAATTGTCCAACAATAGATGTGCAATACGGAGAATTTTCAGTATGCTTACTTTCAGCAAGGAGAACTTTTATGATTGCAATTGCATGTTTCTTTCTCCGAAGCACGGAATTGATATGAAACGATTCGTAGTGCCGTTAATGCTTCCTTATGAGATACGCGGTCAGATCTGCATGATCCGAATTTGATGAATTATTCGAAAGGTAGGCTACATCATTGGAGTAGTCCGGTGGCCAATGTGGTAGAGGAACTGGTCTTCTTGCGACATGATTGAATATCATATTCCGTCCTGATAGCCTCCCAGAACGCTGAGAGGACTATCCAGCTATGGTTAAATCAAACCAAGAAAGCCAGCGTAGCAAAATATGAAGATTATTATGCTAGCGTTTGTATTTGAATGTATTTTGATTACGAAGGACCAAAAAAACTAGCGAAACATGCAAGCATTGTTGTTCATTTTATACTTCATTGAAATAACCATCATGATGTAACTTTCATATAGATATGAAAGCTACGAGTTGCTAATGAAACTTCTACCAAAATACACTCCATGTATGGTGAAGAATACATAAGGAATTACATGCAAAATTTGTTGCATGTTGTGGAAGAACTTATTACACTAATCGAGTTATGTATTAGAACAAATTACAATGTTCTTTGTGGACGAAAATAAAGCCAAATATAGATGCAACTTTTTTGTTACTTTATTACCTGGAGTCTCGGAATTATTTTGAAATATCGCTACCCTTATTTCAGATGTTAAATTTACATCATCTACATCAATTGCTGGCATAATATTCAAAGGGTGAGGAAGACACACGGAAACATATCGAAGAGAATCGAGATCCTTTTTGCAATGCTCCTTTGATGACGAGGCCCCCGGTGGCACACTGCTATGCCTATCTCAGAATTGTTTGGTGCAATCCAGCATGAAGCAGAAACCGGCAGAAATTTTAATGATGATACGACACAGAAATTTTAATGATTATACGACAACTCATCTGATGATTGTTTTTGATGATGGTCATAGATGCAGTTTCTTTTACTTGATTGAAATGTACCGCTATTCCGCTGGATTGTATTATGGCACTATCAATGGAACTGTGCATGGCTTTCGTGGCCGAAAGCGTAAATCTCTTCTTCATTATATTTCCAGACAACCAACTGATGATCGGTTCGGATCCCGACACTGATGAAGAGCACAACACCCGCAACAAGAATACATAAAAAGATGCACACAAACTGCAAAACAATTACTAAAGCGATGTATGGAAGACGGTTCTGATATACAATTAGCACTTCTTTTGTTAAGAAATACACCAAGGGACGAAGAATTGCAGTCGGCAAATCAGAGATTAATGAATCGCACTCTACGTTCTACCATTCCAGTTTCCAACATGATACTCCAGCCACGCATAGTGGAACAAGTTCCAGAAAATCTTAGGCAGAAGAGACAGTTGCAAAAAGAGTATGCAGATAGAAATGCGGTCAAAGCAAAAGACTATGAAGCTGGACAACCGGTAATGCTGAGGAACATAAAGTCGGGTCTTTGGCAGCAAGGGAAAATAACAAGTAAGTTAGAGCAACCAAGATCGTATATGGTACAACTTAGAGGCAATACAGTACGCAGAAACATCCGGGATATCAGAGAGAGGAAGAGTCTCCACGACGCGAACAACGACGCTGAGCAGTACATCAATCCGACATATCCGGCAATAAATTGTCATCAAGATCGGCCAGATGACCCCAGCCAGGAAGATGGCTGTCAGACGATACTACCACGGCACAACGTATTAGACTGTCCCACTGGTTCGTCAGAGTCGTCGATCAACTTGCCAAGAACAAGAAGCGGAAGAGTAGTGCGGGAAAACCGTGATAGTAATTTCGTATATTACTAACACAAAAAGGGAGATGTAACGGTAGCTAACCAAATATTATATACATACACACCTCATGTATACAAACCTTGGACACACAGACATACACAACATGAATAAGAAATGTCAAATAAAGCATTCGGTACTGGGACGCCTAGGAGCACAGATGTTCATTACAGAAACCCTGCTGGTTCGAGGTAATATAGTAGCAGGCTCAGGCCCGTAGGAGTGTAGTTTTAGTTATTTTTGAGATTGTTAGTGTGGCTATTGCTACCACCACAAACTTGTTCAAGATTTTAGACAAATTTCCACAGATCATAATACATTTGTTTGTCAAGCAATACGGCCAGACCGTTCTAATTGAATAAAAAAATAAATAAATAATAATAATAATACATTTGTTGTGTGTTTTCAAAACTAAAATCAAAGAATTCGGATTTGTAAATAGATCTTGCACTTAGCCCCAATCAAAACTCATTAAATATAATCAGTCAAAAACAAACACATGTTGTAAAAATTGTAACGATAAAGTGAACGGTCACTATTCTTCATATAAAATTCCACTCAACCCAAGTGTACCGATAATCGGCCCTGTTTTCCATATATCTTTCTCTCTGTCTCTCCCACTCTCTCTCTCGCTAATATATGTGTTGTCACGGCTTGTGATGTTATGTAAACAAAGTGAGCAGAAACGTCAGCGAAAGGCCTTTGAGCAAACAAGTAGTTATTGGACCGGCCGCTAGATGACACCATAGGCAGCGACACGACTTCGGCTCGAACCCTAAGGGCGAATGAACTAGGGAAAAAATGCGCCATCGCAAATCTAAATCAGTACCATTCGGAAAGCGACCAAGCGAAAACCAATTTTAAAGGTGTTTAATAAAATTCCTGTTAAAAATTCCACAACGCGATTTCCACGGTGCCAACAAGCTTTAAAATTGGCTACGAGCTCAAAATAAGCTTTAAACACAACATTCACTCGATAACGATAGCCTAAACACTCGATTTCACTACGCGAACATGAATCCCAGCGATATGAGCCAAGACGCGAAACGGTTTGATTGTGCGATGTGTGATCGGGAAAACGGTGCGGATAATATGGTGCATTGCGATTCGTGTGAAAAGTGGTCCCATTTTAGTTGCGCGAACGTTTCGTGGAGTGTTAAGGACAAGAACTTTAAGTGTGAGAAGTGCGAGAAGGTCGCGAACGCGGGTGCCTCCAAGGGTCAATGTCCTGAGAGCGCGAAGCAAGCGCCAACCAAGCCCACCTTGCGCCGCGATCTGCGCGAAGATGTAAAGTCGGATGGCAAGCGCGAAAGGAAGCCAATTGTGGATGCTGTGGAAGCAGGGCCATCGCAGCCCATGGTTAAAGTATCGTCGAAGCATTCCCAATCTTCCAAATCTTCGACATATACAACTTTGGAAAATTTAGTGAAGGAGCAAGCGCTGCAACTGAAATTGCTAATGGCCGAGAAGGAGAAGATAATGGCGGAGGCAGAAATGAAATGTAAGCTGGCGGAACTAGAGCTAAAACAAGAAAGGCTCAGAAATGCTCTTGAACGTTCGACAAGCTCAAACGGATCAGAGATAAGCAAAACTTCGAAGACAGCAGAATGGGTACTCAGTAGGGAAACAAATAGTCGCCAAACAAGATACAAAATACCACCCGAAAGTAGACAACAATTAGGACAACTAGCCAGGGATCACGAAGCACGTGTAATTTTAGTAAATCCGGTAGTTGACAGTTCCAAACGGATTCACGGGGTGGGGTGTTGTCACGGCTTGTGATGTTATGTAAACAAAGTGAGCAGAAACGTCAGCGAAAGGCCTTTGAGCGAACAAGTAGTTATGGGACCGGCCGCTAGATGACACCATAGGCAGCGACACCACTTCGGCTCGAACCCTAAGGGCGAATGAACTGGGTAAAAAATGCGCCATCGCAAATCTAAATCAGTACCATTCGGAAAGCGACCAAGCGAAAACCAATTTTAAAGGTGTTTAATAAAATTCCTGTTAAAAATTCCACAACGCGATTTCCACGGTGCCAACAATGGGTTTGCGGTGGTCTGTAACGGGATGCGGTAGAAACGCGGCTTAGGAGCCGAATAGGAAACGATGGAAAACGAACTTGTGAGTGACACCCGTGAGTGTCCTATATAAATACAGTTTTTGGAATAAAAGGATTCTCTTCTCGTGCAACCACCAACATCTGCGTTTTAAGTTATTACAGTCTTAAGAAAATCATGCATCTCCTTGTTTCTGGTTTTAATTCCATTGTGGAACACAATAACCCTCTTTTTTCTAACATTTTGTGGCAATCGCTCTGTTCGTCTTTACCAGCTACCCGTAAAACTTGATATTTTGACTCTTGTACCTTGCAGCTAAACAGCCACAATCAACAAAACATATTTCCTATACCGACTCCAGGCGGGAAAACAGGTTTACAAAAAAAATCTCATCCGTGTACCACGCAGCGTATTGCACCATGGTCAAATAATATCTTTAATATTAATCGGGTGGAAACGCGTAGCATTAAATTTACTTACGTTTGACGTATTTTCAAAACCAACATTCAAGGGGTCATTGATATTTATAAGCTCAAATATCGTCAACTCTTAAAAAAGGAAGAAACCGAACTATATTCTTTATGAATGAATGCAAAATGAAAGAAACATGAATAAATATGTTTGAAAATGTGTTATGTAATTGCAATACCTATTCCAAAAATGCATGAAATAATCGTGATTTTGGATCCAGGACTCGAAGATATACGACCTACGCACACATGTTCATTTCTGTGTATACAGCATCATTGCATCCCTTGCAGATTCATAATGCTCCGTACTCTTCAGAATGTCATTACTATGCCGAACCAAAAATGAAGCCACGAAGTTTCAAACCAATAATGACATTCCGAGAAGTACGGAGCATACACGGAGCATTATAGGTCTCTGTACATGGGGTTAGTGCCATGCCCAGGAGTCATAACCACGAACCTTGGTTTTTGAGCCGAAGCCTACGCACACTATCATAAATTTGATTCACCCCCTTGCATTTAACACCGGTAGTAAGAATGAGAATGCCTATCCGCGTTCTCCCTCTGGCCTGTACAAAAAATCAGGAATAAAACGGAACCAAAGTCAAGTTCGGACGTTTCCGGAAAC
>KZ062691.1:48823-64541 GCA_002091835.1 Anopheles maculatus
ACCATTGCAGGGTTGCCTTTTTCGCGAACATACTGTGCAGGTGGATGCGGATCGCGATCGTGCAGTGTTGCAGCTAGCGCTGCACGCTTCCGAAGGCGGCTGTCTATATGAACAGCCACCTTTTAAACCACCAAACACATCCGCTGATCCATGGTGGAGTGGAATTGGAATAGTGCCTCACCGTTCCCGCCAAGGTCTCTTGCCAACGTTTCACGTAGACGGCGATGCAATGGTTAACCATCACCACCATCACCATCACCGTTCGAATCGCCAAATGTCGCAGTCTGCGATGGACACCGAAAGTGACACGGACTCAGATGAGTATGATAAATCCGGCACTAATCAGAGCCCGAGTTCGAGCAGCAGTTCGGACGGGGAGGAATCGGAATACAGCAGTCCTCCATCGTTTCAACATCCACAACAGCAGCAGCAACAGCAGCAACCGCAACAGCAAGCAAAAGATGTGAAACGTAAGCCGAAACTTTCGAACGGACGGCACTGGGTAGGCGATATGTCCGCGCGCAGCAACCAGGATAACCAGCGTGAATTTGAGGAGCGTGCAATGAAACAGATCATTACGATGGTTGGTAAACGGACCGGCGGTGAACAGAATTTACAGTATCAATCTTACCAACAGGGTGGTACATACATTAAGCTCGAATCAGATTGGCGCGAATCGATAAAGCAGAAAAATTTGGCCAGTCTTAAAATGAAAACGAACGGCACGAAATGATTACTATTAATCGATTTGCGTGACGGATCGCTAGAAAAATCGTTCTAGTACCATCGCGGGAATAATTTGCACACATTAAATCGGAATTCATAATTTTGTGTCAAATTATAGATAGTGGATTCCCCGTACGCTTTCCATTTCATGCCGGTGATGGAGGGCGGTAATTTGTTTGTTTTTATAATACCCAAACTCGCTATGGTGCTTACTACTGCAAAAAGAAATGTAACGGAAACCACCTAGCCGCGTTCGAGAGGCTTACATTTACTCGGAATTGTTGTTTGGTCCTGCTTGTGTGGGAGGACATTTAAAGGGTTGTCTCTATTATAATATACGACTTTTTACAGTCACATTCTAAACATCTTTGTCTTCTTCTTTGTTGGCCTAACGACCTCTTAGGTCATGCCTGGCCACTATGGGGGAACGGCCCAGATGAGACTTGAACCCCGGTCCTGCAGTGTGAAGACCGGCGCCGCTGTCGCATCTACCACCGGGCCGCCCCCGGTGGATGCTGAGCATCTGAATTTTAAATTTAGTGCACAATGCTTCGATCCGCGGCGTCTTAATTTATTACTTACTATTGAGTTTTATGAATTTAAAAGAGAGCCCGTGCTCCTGTGTGCAGGGCTGCAGACAAAAACAAAACGACAATGTCGTATGTATATGCATCATACAGAACAGCGTATTGTGAATTTGTTCATTTAATTATATTTCTTTTTTGCCAAAAATGTGCACTATAGGTTTCTGTACAGTCCAACAAATGGTTACAGTGAAAGAATGCTTGCTTGTTTTGCTGGTGGCATTCGAACACCCATCTTCCTGTGTTGTCATCTGAAGATTAGTCATCCTTTGTTTTTTTTTCTTACGATTGCGAAGATTATCAGCCGCTGCTTGTTCACTCATTTATCAGCGGAATAATATATTTATACTTGTTTTCATGTCTTTTGCACGTACGAAGCCATGTAATGCTCTCACTTGTTTTAATTCGACTCGATTTGGTACATGATGCCAGGTGGTGTGTGGTCGCGCTCCTCAAACGGTGGCAGAGTCAATCCATTTATTTTCGTTAAACTGCGCTTGCAAAAACTCTCACATGGGTAAGGATGCATGTCAACAAATGCTATGCTAAATAGTATTAGTTTGGGTCTGGTATTTATCACTTGTTTTAAAGTTTCTGAAGTTGCTTCTGCTGGACAATGCTTTTCTTATTTTCCTTTCCATTCTTCAACTTTACATATTTTGGTTCCACAGCGGTACAGCCCATACCCCCATTTGAACCAAACAATGACGCATTGCTTTTAAAAAATATGATGACCCATTTTGAGACACGAACAAAAGATACAGAACACATACTAGAGGTAGGCGATGGACTCTAAAGGAGTCTAACTGAATAGCTGTTCTGAGGCACGCTCCAGATGCCAGTTGTGGCGTGATAATGCGGCTCGTGCATCGTACTCGGGGATACCCATATCACGCAATCGCTGCACCTTTTGATCGAAATCCGTGTTCGCAAACGGACCTCCAGCATACACGTTTGTCCAGTGTTTCGCCGTTAGGATGAACATTTCGTGGTTATCTTTGTACTGCGTGGCAACGACTGCATCCTGCGGATCGTCTGGCTCAGCAGCTGCCAGCAATGCTTGCAGCGATAATAGCACCGTTCGTAGCGTCATTGCGGCTGCCCAATTATCTTTCAGTATGTCGAGACAGATCGCACCGGTCACGGAGGAGATGTTTGGGTGCCATATTTTAGTCATAAATTTTACCTGTAAATGTAAGTAGAGTTGTAATGTAGATTTATCCTCTTTGCAGTTTGGGTTTAGTTTGCCATTTCTTCTTACCTTGGGAGGGTTGAAAGGATATGTTTCTGGAACCGTTATTTCTAACATAAACTTTCCTCCTTCGTACGGTGTATCTGGTGGTCCAGCAATTTCCCCTCTTAGCTCTGTAAAATTGTCATTGACCATTTCTAGCTTTATTGAGCATTGTGTAATCTATACGCCAATAAAAGGATATATACATTAGTAATACACAGGGTTTAGTAACAATGTAACGAATATATTAAATAAAATATCGCTTTAAAAAAAACGTTCGCAATAGTCGTCATTGTTTTTGATCAATTAAAAACTGATAACATTCAAGAATAAAAAGCGAATGTAACGTACAGTGAGTGCAACAATGTTCATTATCAACCTGGTAATGCTGGTTGTGGATTTTGTAAATAAATCCAGAACCCCATCTCCACGTTAGCGCTTGATAAGTAAGCACGGTTGAATTGATTTAATACAATCGTTATACATGTTATTTTGTTTGAAAAATTATAATCGATTTGAAAGAGCATCTGCAACAGGCAGTTGAAATAATCTGTGTGTGACGTCGATCTGATGCCCTCGTTAATATTATCAGGAGTAATCATATGCGACGCAAGGAATCGGTTGGATTTGGTGCGATCGGAAAAAGTTCCAAGTCACTAAGTTCAAGGTAGATCCGATATGGCCCTGCATACTTCAGGCTACTGTTTTACCAAGAACGCGAGAATCGGTCTATTACGGAACGCGTACTCTAACACAGTCTCTCCAGGCAGTAAAGAATCAAGTAACTAACAACTGTCGTGAATCGTGAATCTAATAGTGGTGAAATCGCAGAAGTGTTGTCTCCAAATCGACCATAAAGATGGGCAGAAAAGGCAGTAAACAAACTAAACTACTAGAAGATCCAGATCCGGAAGGTAGGAAAAGAATAACACGAAAGCAATTTCCGTTTTACTTGTTGTAGCCAACGGATTCGAAATTTCAATATTTTATAGGTGGAAGTAGTTTGTTCGTAAGTGTTTTTGATTAGCTTGAATAATGTTATGCAACCTTTGTTTTATCAGCGTATACAGATACTCTCACATCCATTTTCGGAGACACGTTGAGCTGCGGTTTTTCGTCACCTAGCGCTATTTCCTTACCTCTTCACTTTTAAGCACTTCTTTAAACTCCCGTTTGATACGGGATACTGCCATGTTCGCCATGTTTTCAAGAATGTTCCTGCTCTAGCGAATGAAACGTTCGAATGGCGAGTTCCAGGTACAGGGATGTAACGTTGCACTTTCGCTACGCCGTAAACCGCCGGCGACGAGATGTTGTTGATAAATGTCCTAAAATTGAAGAAAAAGTTAGTAAGAGTAAGAGTTCCTTTCATTAAAGAAGGAGAATCGGTTTAAGCTGCATAGCTTAAATTGAGCATTAGCCAAGAACATTGAGAGGTAAACATACAAGCAACACTGCCCGCAACTGTCGCCTTCTAGTTAAATCGGTCTGTTTGTCGTTCAATGGCTCCGTTTTGGAGCGATCCACGCTAGATGTATTTTAGTTAAAACTACACAGAGGCCAACAGTACAAACCCTACTCACTGTTGTTTCACTGTTCTTTGGCGATGGCCGATCGTTACAAAATCAACATGTTTGCAAAATCATCTCCATCGCATAAATGACGTCAGTCAGTAGTTGGTTAGTTGGTTTGTTCATTAAGGCTGGTGTCATTGCTCGGTCGCATGCGACTAGTCGCACGGGATTTGTATGGGATTTGACAGATCAGATTTGGTCATATGACTAAAATCAAAAATTTTTGATTTTGGTTGCACGGTCTCATGCGACCAAATGAACTCGCTAGTATAAACTCAAATTTCTTGAACTGGCCGATTACAATGCAAACAAACCCATTATTCCCAGGTTGTGAGGAAGCATATCGTTTCAAACGACAGCAACAACCATAAAGCAGCAATTTAAGCATAAATATAACCTTCTTCGTTCATTTTCCTTCTATGTTATTTTATATCCAACCGTCAAACCGAAAAAAGTCGTGCGACCAAATCTGATGAGCAATGACAGCCTCTCGATTTGGTTGCATGACTAAAGTCTCATGCAACCGAGCAATGACACCAGCCTAATTATAACCACCCGTTTGTATGAGGTTTAACTCCCTTAGCAACGTTTCTTTACCTACCCGGCAGTCGGTATGGCCCGGGGAATTATGCTGTTGGTTTTAGTAGCAGCCCACTAATTTCGTCGCAGTTAATTAGCAACAAAGGATGCGAAATTGATCCAACAACATTATTATCCGGAAAGTATGCAAGTTACTTTATAGATCCTTTATGCCCTTCTTGCTTGTGTGTGTGTACGTGTTGGAATGAAAATGACATTCATTTGACGACCGTTTCTATCGATAATGTTTGAAAATATTGACTCGCGGAATGTCGCGTGGAGGACTAAATTGTACCGCCTCCAATGTAATTTATGTTTTATTAAAATATACATAATATATAATTTAGCATGCTGCAATAAGCTATGTTGAAACTATTCAGAATTATATATTAAAAAATAAATCTGGTAGGATGATAGGAAATAATCCATAACATCATCGTCCTTGAGTGTCGTGGTTTTTGCGAGTTTTTATCTCTTTTTGATGTTGCAACCGTATGATACAGCGAAGCAATGTAATTCATGGACCAATTTAATAATTATTATAATCAAAAATGCATACATTAAACGAAATGTCATTTTACGTTATACCGCGATGTCCGATCGACCAGCCATCGTGCACTGTGGGTCTCGAAGGAAAGGGGATTGACGGATTCTCTTTTCACTTGATTGATATTTAATTCATCACCGTGATGCCAGTGCGATCATCTCACCCGATTCGCGCCAGAACGCTTGTCCGCAGCAACTTGGAGAAGGCTTCCGTTATCAGCAACAGCATCGGCAACAGCCAAGCCTGCGGCAACAATCTCGTGCATAGTTTGTCATCGGCAGCACACATCACTAGAAGCAGCAGCAGCAACGACAGCGGCAGTGATAGCAAGCAGCCTACCGATAGCATCGCCGTTCCTAGTGTCGATCCTAACCAAATCCTACAGTCGAGAATGCCCAACATTAAGGTGTTTTCCGGTTCATCCCATCCGGATCTTGCTTCCCGCATCGTTGACCGGCTCGGTATCGATCTTGGGAAGGTTGTGACGAAAAAGTTTAGCAATTTGGAGACCTGGTAAGTCTGAGTGCGCACGTGTGTGTATGTCAATGTGAATTTGTGTACGAATATCTAAGCAATCATAGCTGTATGTATGGATGGAGGCGTGTGTGAGGAGAGGCAGCAAATCATTTGGGGAATCAAGCATCATACCAATAATGTGACGATGGCAGACTATATGATTCTTTACCGATTCACCACAACAATACAGGATCGTTTTTGCAACAAAATGGCAATGAAGATAGAGAAGCACATATGTACATATATTTCAAGCGATCTCTCTGATAGTATGCTTCCGTTTTTCGTTTTGTGTTTTGTGTGATGTGGTGCAGCGGCAAATTGGGATGATGACGGTAAACGAGGCACCGCAAGGCATTAGTTAAAAATAAGTTGTTTCTCCCTTCGCACTAATTCCCTGGCTGCAGTTCAGGCATGTTTTTGTAACCTTGAGGAGGAAGGCAGCACACCACCGTATTGTGGAGCTGATGCGGGAATGAGCCCATTAGATGAATTCTTCATTATTTGGACTGATTTTCCCATTCTTGCGTATTGAATTGCTTGTGTACCTTACACGATGCTCATAGTTTCAGAAACTAATTTAATGCCAATGGTGCTAAAGGTTTGTATTAAGTGTATAATATACCGGGAAACCGGTTTTACCAATTCTGCGTGAGTTTGCCTTATCATCTAGTTGCTTTCTATGATTTGTAATGGATGTAACGATAAAATGTGGATTTTTTTTATTGTGAATCTAAGCTCGTGATGTAACTGCGTTGATAGATTTACTTGTTGTTTCTTTATAACATTTGGCATCGAGCAGCAAGAAGCAAAAGAGAAGAAAAAGTTAGGCACCACGTGTATGCAATCTCGCAGAGCTTACAGAGCTACCGGCACAATGTGTGTCTCTAAGGCGCTGCTCTCGCAAATGTCGTTTACGACAACGGGGCTGCATGGAGGTGCTCTAGAATAAGTTGTCAAACATCAACGAACATTTGTCGTAATACAAATCGGTTTGTATTTGTTCGTTGACATACCTTCACGCTAGCTATCTTGGTAAAAAACATTGCTGGTTGTCAAACATATATGCCAAACCGATCGGTTGTCCGTTGACAGTTTGACCGACAGCTATATGTTGGCCAACAAATGCTAGAGCACTCATAAAACATGTCGTTGTCGTTTGTCGTAAACGACATTTGCTAGAGCAGCCCCTAAGCATCACTCACACAGCTTCATAACTAAACAAGCAATGCGATGGAGTCCGGTTTTTTTTGTTCGGCATTAGAACACGACTTACGTGCTACCAATGCCGAGCAAAAGGCATCAAGTAGAGGTGTGTTGGGTTGATTGAGCTCAATTTATGTGAACTCTGTCTTGATTTTGTGGCTTCCCCGGTTCATTATGCGGTTGCCATGCCTACAATTGCGCCATGATTTCTTTTTGGTTTCAATCGATCAAACAAGCTGTTTTTGGCAAGCGACATGGAATAAGCATTGTGTCCCACACTAGGACATAGTCCTGTTTACATGCTTTTCAGTGCTGCAAATATCACAAGATAGTAAACAGCTGACTGTTATCAGTGTATGGTGGTTTTTATCCCTGCACGATAAGAGAACTATCGAATTTGTTTATTGGATTTTTCATTTGAAAGTCATGCGTTTCCGAGTGCAAGTGAAACCCGAACGCAATAATTATTATTAATTCGAACGATTACGATGAAGGAAATGCATCGGCGAAAGGGTATGATGATGTTAGCGTTGAGCTACCTTCATCTCAAATCACGTCCAATATAGGACAGAAGGGTAGTAGCTTATCTCTAGTTCATGCAAGCGCATGTTGTGTTAAACACAAATGTTGGTGTCTTTCTTACGGAATGTTGCACCAACACTACATGCTAAAGTACAGAAAGAGATTGTTGTTTGGTTTACGCTGCTTCCGACAAGTGCCGAGAAATGCGTTTAGCGACGAGTGTGTGTTAGTGTCCCAGTGTGTGCGTGATGGTAATGAAGAAGAGGCAAGCAGATGGTTTAAACTGTCCATTCGGAAGCACGTGTTTGTGACAGTGTCGACAACATTGTATAAAATGAATAGGATCTCTCATCCTAAACGTGTGATTGTCTTATATAGTTCGAATAACACATATATGTGTGTTAAACGAATAAACGGATCTAGTAGGTTCGTTCTAGTAGGATATTAACTATTCAAATGATTCTTTTAGAAATATGATATCTAGTTCATACATATACTCAACAGGTTAGCCCCGTTTTAGGCGCTAAGTGGTGTTTGCCCTTGTTCTTAAGTCGTAATTTAAATTGAGAATCAGTCATCTTTCATCAACTGATTTATGGCTGAATGTTATGTTTACGCTCTTATAAAATAGTGTTTTGATGAAAGGAATGATACAATTTGCCATTAGTACACATGCCATATTCGCGTGAAAAGTAGCAAAATGCGACATTATGATAAGGTTCGTATGTTGAATTGTGTAATTTTATATAAATATATGATTTTAAAACATTCTGAATCTGTTGAAGAGGCAAAGGTAGCTGGGTTAAATACTCTATGATTAAAAAGATAATCTTAAATATGTGCGTGAAAATATGCTTCCGGCTGATCCTGTGTTAGTGGTTGCGTCGGTCTTTTATGCCTTCTGAAAAATCCGCTCGTACGCATGATCGATTATCCAGCTACGAGTACAAGCAAGTCAAGAAAATCAGAAACAATATTAAAGAGATATTTAATCCCATTCGGACTGTTAGCTACAGCTAGAGGATTATTAAGTTATGGAACGTAGATCTATCAGACCTTAAGTCAGGCCGTTCTATAAAATAAAAAAAAATCAGACCCCAAGACCTGTAGAGTTTGTTGGGCCATCGAAGGAAAAATCCATGTTTCTGAAATTCTGCTAGCAAATCAGTTTCATATACAGTACAGAACATGTCGAGCCAGATTATTTTTTTTAAATAACCGGACCACAAGAAGCAATGCGGCCAGGTCGTTCTAAATGAATAAAAAAAAACCAGGCCACAAGAGTATCGTTTGGATAAATGATAAACAGACAGTGAGACTAAGTGTTAATAAGAGATGGATAGTCGCTCTACCGTAAGCGACGGTCCAGAACGTGATTCGACACCCGGTTTTGCAGTGTGAAGGCCGGCGCCGCTACCGTATTTCTACCAGACTGCCCTATACTGGCGATAGCTTCTAAATGTGTTAAAAATTAACTTTATAACACAATACACTCTCTTAGAATACCTAAAAATAGTCCTTTTTGCATACAATCGGGGGTTTACGTAAAACCCGGAGTTATATTGCGTAACCCGTGTTCGTGCCATATTAACTACTTATTTACTTTTTAGGCGTTACCAAGTTAGGCCTTGGCCTGTTGCAACATTGCTCACTACGGCTCACGGCGGTCTGCCAATCCTATATCCTGCCCGTTCTGGCGGACGCCATCATTCCATCCCATTTTAGGCTTACCACGCGTCCTTTGTCCATTTGGACGGCCTGAAAGGAAAGAAAGGAAAAGAGGTCGTCCGGTGCCATTTTCATGACATGACCAGCCTACACGAGCCTGGCGAGTCTGATTTGCTGCACGATGGTGAGATCACCAGATGTACGGCCGTACGTACGGGGCCCCTCCATTGTCCTTTCACGCATATGGAGGCATCTGAATCTCATTGTGCTTATATGAAAATGTTTCGTTAATTTTGAACAGAGTACATGAGGCGTATTTGAGTACTACGTACTAGTAAGGTGCTTTTCGCGACAGAAGGTGCCATGGTGTTTAAAGTAAATGGTGCTAGAATTCTATAACTATCATACATAGTGCCAGCTCTGGTTGGGAGGACTATAGAAATTGTTGCCGGAAAAACAAGTGTTCTCATGTTTTCAACTATTTCTAGGTCCTAAAGGCCCGGTGGTTATTTTGATAGCGGCGCCGGTCTCCCCGCATCCCCGTAAGAAGGACTGATTATTCAGCTACGGGTAAAACTAAGTCATAGAAAGCAAGAAATAGCAAGCCAAGACCTACAGCGGTTGTAGAGCCAAAGAAGAAGAAGAAGAAGAACGGCCAGTGTGTAAACTTTTGGGCGTTAAGTGGCTTTGGCTCTCCATATCAAGTGAATCTATTTGAGTGTACGCTTCGTGTACCGAGGTCTGTATTACAGATAATGAGATTTGTCTCATTAACAAATCGTATGAAAAATTCTTTGAAATATCGATCAATGGAATAATACTACCTGTGTAAAATTTCATTTAGTATTTTTGTTTATTGTTGAAGAACATGTAACTGGCCGTAGTTTGATTCTGTAGTTCAATAAAATCGTACAAATGTAAACACTATCGCTTACATTGTTAACAATCCTTTTTACCTTGCTTTTAGTGTGGAAATCGGAGAATCCGTTCGTGGCGAAGATGTGTACATCGTGCAATCCGGTTCCGGAGAAATCAATGATAACCTGATGGAGCTGCTGATTATGATCAATGCCTGCAAGATAGCATCGGCCTCTCGCGTGACTGCGGTCATACCATGCTTTCCGTATGCACGACAGGATAAGAAAGATAAGGTATGTAGCCCATGAAGCTTGAAGTCAATCGTGTCCGATAACGGTGATGGTGCGCGATACAGTAGCAGAAAAGTTCTCGTACATTTTATTGATCTATATGTAAAGTTGATGCATTTACACTTTTGTAATTATATATCAGCAAACAGGATTCTCTGTTATTTTGAGGGGGGAGACTTAATTTAGGCTGTGTGATATGTTGTTGTGTGGAAATGTAAAGCTGAAAAGATGCATAACATACTTTTGATTTTTGTTTAAAGAATATTATAGCTTTAGGTTTGATTTATTTTGATTGCTGTTCGAATATCCGTCATCCAAAAGCCAAAACCTGTTTGGGAGGGATTGATAATGTGGAAATATATATATATATGGTGTTTGCCTATAGTAACAGTGTCCTTTCATCGCCGTTTATAAAACCGATGCTGCGATAACACGTTTTTCACGATGCTCTGAATACATATGGGGCTCCAAACGATCGCTTGTTTCTAGGATCGTTCATGTAAAAACGGGGGACAAGAAGGTAAGTGAACGAAAAACGTTCAACGCGCTTGAAACGCGGTTCCGTTTCGATTGGTGTGGTGTTTGCCTATAGTAACAGTGTCCTTTCATCGCCGTTTATAAAACCGATGGTGCGATAACACGTTTTTCACGATGCTCTGAATACATATGGGGTTCCAAACGATCGCTTGTTTCTAGGATCGTTCATGTAAAAACGGGGGGCAAGAAGGTAAGTGAACGAAAAACGTTCAACGCGCTTGAAACGCGGTTCCGTTTCGATTGGTGTCAGTGGAACTAGTAATATTTTTCGAAATAGCTGCTGTAATATTGATAGATTGTGAGAGTTCGCATGGGAGCAGCTACGAACTGTTTTTCTGCTCTTTCCAAAGGTTATCAGCTCAAGGCAAGGCAACAGATTGGTTTGAATTGATTTTGATGAACATCTCACTTTTCTTTCCGTTTCCGAGTTGTTTCAACGAAGCTAAAGGAAGGAGTTATTTTGATCGTTGTTGTAGTACGTCAAAAAAAACCTAGCATAAGTTTGCTCGAGAAGCACGAGTCTTACAGTTGTTTACAAACATTGTTCCATCGGCAAAACGCGTCTGTCTATCTCTAACTTTCGTTTGCAGGCGAGTGTGTATTTTACTAGGACAAGCGCTCCACTAGAATCCCTTTCCCTCGTCGATTGTCGTTGGTAGATGCCCCAACAATCGACAGTTATATGTGAAGTAGGTCCCATTTGTTTTTCTTTGATACGTATCGTGACTCTGGAGGTGGTAATACTGTGCAGAAGGCCATAGTAATGTGCAGTACATTTTATTAAGTACCATTTACAAATCATTGTTTAAATTAATATTTTTTCTCTCCTCTCCTTGATCTATAAAATGGTGTATTGATTGGCCCCCCTTGTCCCCCAACCTACTACACTACTACACCACACAGACAGGCGACGATAAGCTGGCAGAGCTCATGAAAACCAATGAGTGGAAGTTCCGGGTAGGGTTGGAGAGCGGTTTCTATGGTTTTTTTTACTCTTTGCTTTTATTCTTCATCGTATTAAGATTATGTATTTTTGTCATCTGTTTGAGTCCTAGTTCATTATAATTATGTTTCTTTGGTGGTACATCTCATTTTCCGTACACGAGTTAGGGAAATCATGTTTCCGGTTGAATGAACGAACCTTTAACGAATTACGTGTTCGTAGACTGGGGCTGGAATGGTAGACCTGTTAATCACCCGATTCGTGTATGTAGGATACACGTAGTAGCATCAATCATATTCAAAAAAGCTAAACAAATACGAAATGTAACCCAAATTCATATGGTTTGATTTTTAAATTTGCTAAATCGATCTGGTGTGATTAATATAAATTAGTCATCGAGATTGTTAAATTGTTAAGTATTGTGCTGTCTTTTTAATACAAACAATCAGCCTAATAAAGCCCGATTGAGAAGCAGAAAACTCATTCGTATCGTTCGTAACAAAAGGTGCATTTTGTTTTGATGTTTTTGTACAAATGTATTTTTGGCATTTTTTCGTGTGTTTTTGTTAATGCAAAATCGTGACGCGATGATAGGCACAATAGAATGCAAATGCAATCGAATTATTATTTCCACATTGGCAAATAGTGCAATTGAAATTATATTAAGCAATCCATTGATTATTGGAGTTAATTTACTAAAGTTTTTGCTTTCAAAATCTACAAACAGTTAGCGATATAAACGATCTTGATTGTTTTCGGTGTGCTTTTCATTGTGCGGTTCTCTGTTTTGTGAAGGAGTATGCCCATTTTTGTCGATTACTGTGTTAACACTTGAATATGGCAGATATGGTTTAACAAAAATTTGGTTGAATGGGTTCATGTTTTTTTCATGTTTATTTATTTATGTTTTGTGTACGTTGGTGTATGTATTGTAAATTAGAGCGTGAAACGCCACAAGGGAGAGACACTTAGCTATTTTTTTTGCAAATCTTCTTGTACATATTCTTGTCAATTTGTAATTCTTGTCAATTTATAATAGCATAATGATATTTCCACATTTTGTGTTTTTTTTGTAAGTATTTCACTGTTACGTGCTTTCAATTGCTATATGCATATCATTATTTTATTTATTGTTTGAAAACAATAAAGGAGACTCCATATTAAGTACAAAATAGGCAAATTTTGTTGTTTTTTTAATTTTTGTATAAATAAACATTATTATGCGAGCGATCGTAGAATTATTGCACTCTCCTAGAATTATTGGATCTCCTAATAGTTATCAGTGAAATTAGGTCGAAAGATTATTTTACGTTTTCTCTTTCTCTTTTTTTCCTCACATCTTCCCTTTTGTATCATTTTGAATTAATCATTTCTCACCCATCTAGGATTATCTGCCAGAGGCCTATCTAGTGAGTAGCGAATTAAGAATGCTAGAAATAGTAGCAATACACATTGTGCGAGTGTCCCTTCCTAAGGCATTTGTGCTTGATTAAAATATGTAGTAAAATCACGACCAAAAAGCGGATAGAATCTATTATTCTTTTGCAAACCAAACGCAAGTGTGTGTGTGCGTGTGTGTGTTTACCGTGTGTCCTAGAAATGGCCATGTAAATATAGCGGATGTTTATATGTATATATAGATTCCACAACAATCCCATCCTATCGTGGCCCGTCCCAGTCGACCCACGATTGAGCACCTTAGCACAATTGACCGTACTTGCTGCGTTTTCTTTCCTGGCGTTTCCTTTCAAAACTCTACTATGGTTCTTGTTGAGAAATAGGATTCCTATCATCTAGAGCATAGGACAGTAGTTATATAGTCTCTAACACAACTTTGCGGAAATTAGCTTTTAGAGAACAAAACAAATCAATATACAATAATACAGTCAAATGTAAATAATATATAATTGGAACGAAGTAAATTGAGAACAAAGCGTCGTATAAAAATACTTCTAAATCTAAATATAATCTAGAATCATCTAGAAGCCTTAAAACTTCAACCAAGGGAGATTAAAACATGTTTTAATATTAAATAATACAAATTTGAATTGTATTTGGTGCATACATATTTTCCTTATGCGTTAGGAAAAATATGCAATATACATTTTTAAGACATGTTTTATAATTCTTTGCAACTTACTAGACCATGTTTACCGATCGCTACAAATATGTTGTTCTTCTTGTTTTACGCTCATAAACAAGTTGTGTTAGAGGACTGTATTATAGATTTTAAATTAACTCATACATTGGCAAAAACTTTTTACTTCTTTAATGTTATCCCTTTGAAAAAAGATTGCGTTAATGCACCTATTGTTCAAAAGATATTTAAATGGTTGGATGTTTTCGTTGCATTCCTTGTTTGCACCAATGTTGTTTAAGTGTGAGATAAATATTAATGTATAATTTTACAATACTATAGGGTGCTTTATAAAAACAGATTTATTTATTCTGATGAATCTCACGGCCAATACGGCCAGGCCGTTCTATATGAATAAAAAAAAAAAAAAAATCTCACATAATTCTCAAATCTTATCCTAACACAGTACTGCATGCAGTACATGCATGATCGCAATTACAAAGCGTGGGGTTCACTTGTGCGCGATGAACGTATGTGATTGTTGTTTACTAACCTGCGGGAAATTAACAAAAGTGCATATAAAATATTTAAAATGCAAGAGGGCCTTCACATATGTTTAGTGTTTTTGGAGATTGTTTATAGAACTGTGAGTAGAATAAGGATTGGATTATCATCGATCGATAATGTTATCGTCTATCTATCTTTTCTTTTTTTCCTTACCGTATAGAGCCGTGCGCCGATTTCGGCCAAATTGGTGGCAAACATGCTTTCCGTTGCTGGAGCGGATCATATCATTACAATGGATTTACATGCTTCACAAATTCAGGTATGGTGTAACACTGGAGTTGTACCGCAATACAATGAAATATTTACGTAGTTCAATCGTCCCGTATGCTTTTAGGGTTTCTTCGATATACCGGTCGATAACTTGTACGCCGAACCGGCAGTATTGAAATGGATCCGAGAGAATATTGCTGAGTGGCGAAACTCGATCATAGTGTCACCGGATGCCGGCGGTGCAAAGCGCGTTACCTCGATCGCTGATCGGTTAAATGTGGAATTTGCCTTGATCCATAAGGAGCGTAAGAAGGCAAACGAGGTCGCCTCGATGGTGCTGGTCGGTGATGTGAAAGATCGGGTGGCAATCCTGGTGGACGATATGGCCGACACGTGTGGCACAATTTGCCACGCGGCTGACAAGCTAGTAGAGGCTGGTGCGACAAAAGTTTACGCCATACTAACGCACGGGATTTTCAGTGGGCCGGCCATTTCAAGGATAAACAATGCTTGTTTTGAGGCAGTCGTTGTTACAAACACTATTCCGCAGGATGGGCACATGAAGGATTGTCCTAAAATTCAGGTATGTATGGTCTGACGCTAGTAGGCTTAATGTATCGGCGATATTTAAATATTCTTCATTCTACATTTCTCTTCCGGTGCTCTCGCGTCTCCTTCGTACAGTGTATCGACGTTTCAATGATGTTTGCGGAGGCTGTCCGTAGGACACATAACGGCGAAAGCGTGTCATATCTGTTTTCAAATGTTCCTTACTAAGCCGCAGTTGTTGCCAAAGGGAGCAAATGGTCCGTTCTTCTAAGCTATGGCACTCCTAACCCAATACCTAACCTTGTCAACCAATAAGATTGGAACGCATGGTAGCATCAAACATAAGGAGACACAAGTTCACACGCAAAGATGTACGAGAAAGGAGAAGCGAAAGCAACATAAAATATTCATCCTGATAGATCAGTGTAGCTATAAAAATTTATTCAGTGCAACCGGTCGGAGAGGACAGAAGTGTGCGTGTGTGTGTGTGTGTGTGTGTGTGTGTGTGTGTGTGTGTGTGTGTGTGTGTGTGTG
>KZ062691.1:79275-99817 GCA_002091835.1 Anopheles maculatus
CCGGTTAGAAATCGAGTAGCACCAGTGTGGCATAGTGATTTTGATTTAACTGGATTTGCGTTAAATGCCTCAAGCTTCGTAGATAATTTGCCATGTACCATTGCAGAAATGCAAAAACGTGAAGACTGGCCAAAGTGGAAAGTTGCAGTTAACGACGAAATGGATGCTTTAATGAGAAATCACACATGGGATTTAGTGAAGCTTCCGAAAGGTCGAACACCTATTTCGTGTAAGTGGGTCTTCAGGGTGAAACAAACAAAAAATGGTTCTGAAGATCACTATAAGGCGAGATTAGTGGCCCGAGGATTTACCCAACGACACGGTTTCGATTATTTCGAAACATATTCGCCCACTGCAAGGCTTGACACTTTGCGAACGATCCTATCGGTGGCAAATAAGGAAAGGTTGTTGATTCATCAAATGGACGTTAAAAGTGCGTTTTTGAACGGGACAATTGATGAAGAAATATATATGACACAACCGGAGGGATTTGAAAAAGGCAATGGATTAGTGTGTCGGTTAAATAAATCCCTATACGGGTTGAAGCAGGCATCGCGTGTTTGGAATCAACGATTCCATGTGTTCGTGGAAGAACTCGGGTTTAAAAGGAGTTTAAGTGACAAGTGCCTTTATGTGCTAGATTCTGAAGAAAAGAAATTGATGTTGTTAATTTACGTTGACGATGTGCTGCTGGTAGGACAAAAGTTGAATTTGATTCAATCAGTGAAGCAGAAACTTTCGAGTGAATTCGAAATGAAGGATATCGGTGAGATAAAGTGTTTCCTTGGTATGAACATTGAGAGAAACGTTGACCAAAGAATCCTTCGTGTGAATCAACGAGTGTTCTTAGAGAAATTACTGCATCGATTTGGTATGCAAGACTGCAAGCCGATTACTACCCCAATTGAAAATCGTTTGAAACTGCAGAAAGGGCAAGAATGTGGCCGTACGAATAAACCCTATCGTGAATTAGTGGGCTGTTTGACATACGCAAGTTTAACTACCAGACCAGACCTTAGTGCAGCTGTGAACTATTTAAGTCAACTTCAAAGCTGTCCAACAGAAGAACACTGGGTGCATCTTAAACGTATTTTGCGTTATATTCGTGGTACAATGGATCTGGGTCTGAAGTTTGAAGCGAACGATAGTGCTCCTATAATCGAAGCATATTCAGATGCTGATTGGGGAAATGATGCGATAGATAGGCGATCGATAACTGGTTTTGTTTTTAAAGTTTATGGAAGTACAGTGAGTTGGTCAACAGAAGCAGAACTGATGGCGTTATGTACGACTGCATGTCATGGAATTTGGCTAGTACGATTACTGGAAGATCTCGGTGTGAAAATTGCTGATCCGGTTATCTACTACGAAGACAACCAAGCAGCTATACGCGTCATGGAAGAAGAAAAGGAATCAAATCGGCTCAAACACATCGATATAAAATTCCGTTTCGTGCGAGATCTCGTTCAGCGGGGGCTTATCGAGATACGATATGTTCCTACCACCCAGCAACTAGCAGATATAATGACAAAGGGTTTACCAGCCAAGCCTTACCTTCAACACAGAATGGCTCTAGGGATGCAAATTTCCGGAAATTGAGCGGGGATGTTGGGTTTCCAATTTCCTTGTATGTATATGTAAATATATAAAACTGTGTGCTCTGCAATAAACCAAGTTAGTCTTGGCTAGAACGCGAAACAGAACGGTTGTGTCTTCCCTTCTTTAGGCTCATATCTATGTATAGCATCCAATGGCGTACCTCCTTCAGTATCTAAACGGATATTATCTTCACTATGATGGTTGCACCAGGCCATGTCTATCAGACGTGCTCCCTAGGAGCAGGCCACGAAAGAAGAAGACTATGATGGTTAGCAATTGGAGCGAAAAAAAATAAAGCTACAAAAATGTAAACAATATATCAGTTTGACAGAAAAATGCCAAGCAAAACGGAATATGAAGTGAGCATGCCGAATTCATTTTTACAGACCGGCATTCATCTGTCAAAGCAAATTTGATAGCAAATAGTCAAAATCGATTCCAGAAAAATCCCTCGTCTAATAGCCGCATAATGGCTATTATATTGGTAATATTAACGATCATTGCTACATCGGCTAAATGGTATAATAGTTATAGGGTGTATCAAATCACTTTGTGATGTGGACGGCAAATTTCGTAAGCTGTGATGTGTATTTCCATTTTGGTCGAATATTACGATTTCATTTATGTGTTTCCATTTCTTCCGTATGATTTCATATGATGAAAATGATGTTAGGAACAAAAATAAAGTACACGCAAGATAGTTTTATTGAGACATTTTATTGAAATAACATATATTTTCCTGCAGCGCCATCTCGTGGGACCGAGGATTTTGGCATTACGACGTCTGATGGTTACCAGTCTGAAGCGGTGGCTAGACTAAGGCTGGTGTCATTGCTTTGTCGTATACGATTTTGTCGTACGACTTTTTCAAATTTTGTATGCCATCTCGTGGGACCGAGGATTTTGGCATTACGACGTCTGATGGTTACCAGTCTGAAGCGGTGGCTAGACTAAAGTTGAGGCAAGCGCGATCTATTTTTTTTATGATGTAATAACCGCAATTTATTAACCCCATGGCTACCACTGTGCGAGTTAGAATATGACATTTTGTCCATAGAACACGACAGTGTGCTGCGCAACTGACAGGTAGAGAGAAGCACATTCGTTACTGGACCGTCGTACAGGCAACTTCTTCTGTCTTTAGTTCGTCTGTCTTCGGTCCTTCTGCCTTCAGTTCTTCAGTTCTTCTGCCTTCAGTTCTTCAGTTATTCTGCCTTCAGTTCTTCAGTTAAGCGGTTTATAATAAAGAGCGTGACGTCGAAAGTATCGGTAAAAACCGGTGTTGTGTGCGTCTTTACAATGAGCGAACTGTCAAATTTCGCGCTCCTGACTTCGCGCTCCGATCCTGCATTGCAGGAAAAATGAAGCGTTCGCGCATTGATCGCGCTTGCCTCAACTTTAGTCTAGCCACCGCTTGACGTTCCGAATGACCGCCATCGGACCTCGGTGCGACTAGGTTTGCGCTAATATTTCGTTGTTATCAAAATATGCGCACTGGGTGTGGCGAGCAAAGGTTGTTTACGTAGAAAGCTGATTCGCGAAGAAGCCGGTCGGACTTTGAAAAGAGTGAACAGAAAATTTGTACAGATGTATATAAAATCAAACCTTTTATTAACAGTGCGTAAAGCTGAACTTCCCATTGCGTAAAGTTGAACGGAATTAAAAGTAATTAGTTAGTTAAATTAAAAGTAACTTTGTAATGGATAGTAAACAACAATCAGCTGTTGCATCCGCTGTCAGCCAAACGGAATGCGCGAATGTCAGACGAGGTAAACTGTCATCGGGAAAGGTTTTTTTTTTGTTTTTCTGTCGCTGTCACCTATTTGTCAGATGAAAAAAGGACAGAGTATGAAGAAGAAAAAAAAGTTCCAATATTAACACAACAGAGAGTTCGCAAAGTTCATCAAGATCAAGAGAAACACAGTGAAAAGCGTGCATTACCTATTTTCCAAGGCACAGTTATTGTTTGTGATTCACGTATCTGGAATTTGTATGCAAACCAACCACCGTCTTCACGGTCGTCGTCCAACCCGTAATCGCACGATGCAGCGCGAGAATACCGACGATGGGATGGATACGGCGGACAATGGTGAGGACATTCCGTCCACAAGCAGCACAAATTTAGCATCCAGTAGCACAGGTGAGGAAGCAGCTCCTGAACGTAGCTGAATTAAGGACAAATATTCCGGCATAGGTAAAACCAAATATTCAAGCTATGACGGTCAAATCATGTGCGACAGCACGAATGATTTCGTGAGTGGCACATACTTCGATTCGTTTGGTGTTTTATCGCTGTAGCAGCTAGCAACCATTGAACAAATAATTCCAGCAGGATGAGGATTTCGATTCAGAGAATGAAACTGACGTAACTTAGCGCAGCATTAGGAAAGTGTTTCGATTGCACTTGATTCGCTTTGTAAAGTTTGGCAGAATCGCAATGACGTAAAACGGGGACCACCTCACGCCACCATTGTTAACACGTCGTTTTCTCGAAGAATAGAATCATACTAATTGCACTCGTCTGCTGGTGCCTATGTTCATCGCACTGTTTGGTTCCGTGATTTAGCTTGGATTGGATTGGTTTGGATCCGCAATGAGTGCTTCTCTGTAGCAAAATACATGTAAATTATGGAACGCAGGTTAATCAAGCTAGTCGTGTAGCCACAACGACATAAATATTGGCTGTCTAGTTCTGTCTACTATTAATTATCGAATGCGACTGAATGGCATCTAGAATAATAAAGTTTGGTGTACAAACATACCCTAAAAACACCTAAAAAAATGGACAACTTTTAGAGATTGGTGAGAAGAGATGGCTCTGTGTACCAGCGATGCAGTGAAGTATTTGTGAATTATTCGTGCTATGGCTTTCGATTTCGGGGCCCTAGGCGGCCGCCCACTCCGCCCACCGTTTCATCCGCCACTGGGTCTGGGGCGGTCCGGTACCTTCTCCCCATACGCAGGGCTGACTATCCTACTTCGTGGAGTCATTTAGTCTAGTAAGCTATGAGATGGCCGGCATGAGCTAAGAGGTTGTTAAGCCAAGAATAAGAAAAAAAAAACGGTTAGTTTAATTCGCTATGATATCTATTTTATACCGTATTTTATCGAGTACTGTGCGCATCTAAACTTTGTGTCTACATCTACATGTACAAATGGTTCCCTGTTCCTGTTCTTCTCCAACGACATTTTTTATGTACTTATAATATTTATAAACCAGTTAATGAAATTAACGAAAAAAGTATATTTGTCTGAAGGCAAACTACGAAGTTTTATGAGAATTGCGACGAAGAGAATTGAGAATTGCGACAACAATTTTAAGCTGAAACGGTGCCGCTGTTCATATGGACGGTCCTGTGTTATTTCTATAATCTGACCAACCCACTGGCGGTTGAAGAGAATAATTCGTTGCAAAAAAACATAATGACAATTAGATAGTCAGAATTGAATCATCTGCAACTTTGAATCTTCTAACATGTTCAAAAATTGTGCTTATAGATTGTTCTACTGACAAATCCGGTGTTTAAATGGACCATAAAAAACAATCCTTTACGAGGCAGTACTGCGTACGGGGAGACGGTCCGGTGCTGCCGCGTGGAGACTGGCGCCGCTATCTTACATACCACCGGGCCGCCCCTGGACGAAATAGGTTTGAAAAAAAAAACAAACAATCACACATGGTTAGTAGTAGTATTGTAACGTTTGTTAGAATTGTTTTTGTGCGTATCACGATCTCTATCTCTTCAACCATCATCTGTGCTTTGCTTTCGTTGTCGATGGTTTGGTGTAAACGATAGATAACAATATTATACCGTGACGTGCACGCCGATGTTGTGATGCTCGTACGCGCGCAAAAGGCTTGCGCCGTACGGGATGTGTGTAGTCATGTTTTTCTCAGACACAGGTTAGGCGATCTTTATTTTTGTTAGCATCTGGAGACGTAAGCTTATTTTTCTTTCCGATCAGTGTGCACACGTCCGTATAAGCGTGAACCATTCACAAATTTATTCGTTCGTAGCGAAAATAAGGATTCATCAATAAATGTGACATATTTGCATGTGGAAGGACATTTTTCGCCATTCGGTTGATAGAAATGGTAACAAAGAATATGGCCAAGATTAAGTAATCAGTTATTGTAACCGTGTGCTTATCAAGATATGCTGTGTAATCTGTGTGGGCTTTTATCGGCATTCAAGTAGGGGGATGAAGCGTGTAGCAGGAGTGAAGTCGGCATTTGCAGGAACAATCCGTTTTAGAAGTTAAGAGTGTGCACACTAATTAAAGTAATTATCACACGAACTGTTGCTTGTTGCAGTGCAGTGTATCTAAAATACGTAAAAATTAAATATGTGTGTTTCTTACCAATTGAATATCATTATATGTGAATCACCTCACTATATTGGTAAAGCAAACAATGAGTCATCCCCATCCCAGCACAGCCTGTGGATTTATCAATAGAGAGAAATCTGCCAAAATCGAGAATACACATCATCATAATTATCATCATCGAAGGTCAACTTTAAACATTATTCATGTGAAGACGCCAATGAACAGCGTTAGAAATGTTATGGCAGTATCAGTGACGTTAGTAAAATTGTTGATGTTTAATTTGATATATTATTTTCCCGCTTCATACACGTATGTCCTGATGTGCGTATGTATAATAGTACCACCATGAGTCGAACACACCGAACAATTTTGGTTCGAATAATCTGAGCGCTCTGGCGAACGAATTCTCCCTACCCTATATCTATTTTTTTTTTCAAAATTATTGCTGTACGGCATAGTGAACTAGTTACGTGTGTGTATTTTTTAAACAGAAAAAACCAAAAACATCCCACAGTTCATCAGCTACGTGGACCGTTTGGTTTGGTGCTAAAAATGGCACCTTACACGGGACATAACTAGCTGTGCTTCCTTTTTCTTTTCCGATCTCTGTCGGATAGAAAGGGAAAAGGGTGGTATTTGGTTCCGTTTGGCTTTAGTGGTGGTTGCGCTCTGTATGGTGATGTTGCGTACTCTTTTATATTAGCATTGGTCAGCAAGCGATCAAGTGCCGTTGTTCAGTTCAAGCTGGCAGAGTCTCATTTGAGTCGCATAGTGCGGAGTGACACAGGTGATTGTTTAAGATTGGCCCGTTATCAGTTCGTACCTGGGACAGTAGGAATGTGTCACAACAGTGTAAAACAAAGATTTGTTTATGTTTGAACGCGGAAGCTTGTCTGGCAAACTACTTAGAATAGTGGCTCGTATTGGGCACGCACTGGTACTACTGTCCCCTGCACGTGAGTATACATTTAGATGTAAGCTGCCAAAAGCTGCCCGAGGCAAAAATTTGCTCAGCTTGAATTTGCAGCTTTTGTTTTGCACCGCAATTGGTAGCTAAAACAACTAACAGCGAGCAAAAATGTGATAGAATAAACGATTTTAAATGTGTATAGCAGTGCGAAAGCGTGATACTTGATAAAATGCTGCTGAATTTAAGAATATTTACATATTTGGAGTTATTTGTTGTTTTTTTTTTGTTTTGCACCGCAATTGGTAGCTAAAACAACTAACAGCGAGCAAAAATGTGATAGAATAAAAAATTAATCCTAGATTGGACCTAGATTCAGACATGTCGCATACTATGTCCTACGCAACTGTTGAATACGTGGACTGTTGAATGGCTATTTTTGAACTAGCGCACGTGCTATGCATGTTTTGGTAATTAATGTTCTGTTGTTTTGTTCGCATTTTGCAAAACGAGGTACACGCTGTTGAAAAAAGTTAAAAGAAGAATTTTTGTTATTGTTAAATTTGCATTTTTTTTTTTAATTTATCAATTGCTGTTGGTGGGTGTCTAACTGCGCCATAAACATTGCCAGCTAAAGATTGTTTATAACTAAATACCTAAACCATGGCGTTTAGAGATAGTGGACACGATAGCTGTTTATCGATTGTAATTCCATGTTCGCCGACGCTCTTCGGGCTGGCTGTTTATTTGTTACTGTCTAAGGATTTTGGAATTAGCAAGCAAGAGTCACGTGGCAACGTCAATACGACTCAATTACTTCCGTTTACAACAACCGTGTGGAGCTTCGTTATCGATTAGATTTAGGCACCTGAGGGGTACAAAAATTGTATCGGTTCCAGTCATAAAATAACTTTCACTCGAGAAGTAATACAACCTGCATTGGATAGGATGTGTTGACTTCAAATAAAAATGTTGTGTTGACCGTTTATTTTGGATACAAATAACCGTAAATTGTGCTGAGTGCAAATAATAATTAAATGTGTTAAAAATTATAATAAATATATCTAAACGGTGTACTGTAATCATCGAGTAATTTTGTGCAAGGGTTTGTAATATTGGTTGTTTATACAAAATAGAATCGAATGTAAGAATTTTTATTTTTATAATGGTTGTAATGTATTACGGTTATTGTGATAATCGTTTATAAAATCCTCATCGTTCATAAAACGTTGCAATTTATACGTTTATCAACCTTCTCGCGACCACATCTCCTAGCATTCCTCTCGCAATGGCTAGCAGTAAAGAATTGTTTTTCATTGTTTATATTTAATTCTTGGAAAATTGTATTTTAATGCGTCACTAAATGATGTCAGCTATAAAACAAATAATAGCATGATGGTGAAGGTAGTTGAAAGTTAATTACAGATGCAGTATGCATTCGTTGAAAAGTGTAATAATTTAATTTTTATGGTAGAACACGCTCACGTGTAATTTCCCACAAACCTAATGTATCACCCTCATTTTATTTTCACTCCCTTATCTCACTTTTTGCTTTCTCTTTTAGAATCTCAACACATTAGTGAACCTACTAATGTAGGAATAAATCCGCAACAGAATAATACGACCCAGCATGAATCGACTGGATCCATTTGCGTTAGTTCTGTGGGTCAGATAGCCGACAGCGTACGCAACACCCCGAAGCTTATCAACGATCGTACCTCAAAGAATGGATCTCAAATGCATATATCACAACTCTCGCAATTGGCACCAGCAGTTACCAGCAGTACATCGGGTCATGCCGGAGCGAACAGTTCAGCAGTAGACGAAGGGGACACTATTACCGTGATCGAACGTCCGATTATTATTGAAACCTCCGAGGCATCTAAATCCCCCCTAAGCGCATCCACCACCGCCGCCTCGGTGCGGCTTAGTCTGTTGCCTTGGAATAGCCACAATCGATCGGCTATTCTTTCCGGAACAGGCAGTGGCGGTGGTATGGTGGCCACCATCGATATGATGGCTGCGTCAGATGGAACACTGCGCCCGGGCGAAATTGTAATGCGTACCTTGTTTACAGACTTTACAATGCAGGCAGAAAAGAAAATTGAAAGCGTGTTGCTAGATGGTTCCGATAAAAATTTGCCAAAGCTACTGCAGCGTGGTGAAGACTATCAGTTTGATCAACTTTTGCAAGCGCTCGGCTCAGTAGCGGAACACTGTCTACCTTCGTTACTGAAGGCACTGCTCGCATGGCACAAGCATCAAATATGTGACAAGAACATAAAGCGAGATCTGCAAACGGGAACAAGCTCCACTACGCACCATCCGGCCAACAAATCCGGCTTGGACTTAGATTATCAACTGTTGCGCCGGGAGGCAGCAGTAGAATTTATCTTTTGCCTCGCACTCATCGAGATTCTGCGACAATTTCCGTTCCATCCGGGACACGACGACATTACTAAGCAGATTGAAAATCTTGCCTTTCGTCAGTTTAAGTACAAGGAGGGAGCACAGACGGCACCGAACGCAAACGACTGCTATCGTATCGCCGATCTTTACGCAGAGGTAGTCGGTGTGCTTGCCCAGAGTCGATTTTCCTCCGTGCGGAAAAGGTTCATGACAGAGCTGAAGGAACTACGCAGCAAGGAACCGAGTCCATTCACGACGCACAGTATTATCAGTTTGCTGATGGGAATGAAGTTCTTCCGTGTGAAGATGGCCCCCATCGAAGAGTTCGAAGCATCGTTCCAGTTCATGCACGAATGCGCACAGTACTTTTTAGAAGTGAAGGATAAGGACATAAAACATGCGATGGCCGGTCTGTTTGTGGAAATTCTAGTCCCCGTGGCAGCAACGGTGAAAAACGAGGTGAACGTACCGTGCGTGAAAAACTTCATCGATCTGCTGTACTCGCAAACGCTAGACGCCTGTACCAAATCGAAACACAAGCTTGCACTGTTCCCTTTGGTGACGTGTCTGCTGTGCGTTTCACAGAAATCGTTCTTTCTCAGCAATTGGCATTGCTTTCTTGCAATGTGTCTGAGCAATCTGAAAAACAAAGATCCCAAAATGAGTCGCGTTGCATTGGAATCATTGTACCGTTTGCTGTGGGTGTACATCATCCGTATTAAGTGTGAATCGAATTCGGCTACTCATTCGCGTCTTCAAAGCATCGTAAACTCGCTATTTCCACGCGGCTCAAAAGCTGTGGTTCCGCGAGACACACCGCTAAATATATTTGTGAAAATCATCCAATTCATTGCACAGGAACGACTCGACTTTGCAATGCGTGAGATTGTGTTCGAGCTGCTTTGTGTGGGTCGTCCGATCAAGATAATTATGACACCGGAGCGAATGAGCATCGGGTTGCGAGCATTCATGGTAGTAGCGGACTCGCTGCAGCAGAAGGACGGCGAGCCCCCGATGCCCCGTACGGTTGGCGTTCTTCCGTCCGGCAATACGCTACGCGTGAAGAAAACCTATCTGAACAAAATGCTTACCGAAGACACGGCGAGAAGTATCGGAATGTCCAACTACTTTCCCCATGTGCGGCGCGTGTTTGTTGACATATTGCGAGCGCTTGATATACATTGCGGACGTCCCCTGATGATGACGGTAATCCAGAATCAGAACAAAGAGTTCGACGAAATGTTGACTGGTGAACGTAAGCCTCGCATCGATTTGTTCCGCACATGCATTGCCGCAGTGCCTCGGCTTACGCCTGATAATATGACTGGTCAAGAATTGGTCGATATGCTATCCCGTTTGACGATCCACATGGACGAGGAGCTACGTGGCTTGGCCCATCAATCGCTACAAACATTGGTGTGTGATTTTCCCGAATGGCGCCAAGATGTGATCCAAGGGTTCAGTCAGTTTTTGGCACGAGATGTGGTGGATACGTTTCCACAGCTGTTGGATAACGGGTTGCGTATGCTGTACGCATTTCTAACTGTTTGGCGTAATTTGCTAGGGACAGGAAGCAACAGTAACAGCAATACGCTCAACACAAAAGTAACCGGCGGAGCTACTGTAGCTCCTTCGGGACAACCCGTGGGCGGTTTGGTCGGGATAGGGCGTGCAACGAATCAGCAAGATTTGGGACTGTTAAAACCAAACCTCCCGCAAACAGCTGTAAACGCATCGCTCAACGCGGCTTCTATAAACTCCAATTCCAGTGGTAGCTCAGGCATTTCTTCCATCACTCAAACGACCACAATAACAGCGGGAGCTATCGGAGGAGTTGGCACGAGTAGTAGTAGTGGTATTGGTGGTACTGCCGGTGTAGGCACGTCTGATTCGGCGACAGCTGGCAGCAATGCAACCGGTGGAAAGAAAGGTCATGAGTTACCGTTAGCGACAACAATGCACATGGTGGAAGGTCTAGCATTGGTTATGTTGTGCAATTGTCGATCACAGCCACGCAAGTTTGCGGTCAGCATATTGAAGGAGGTAAGTGATTTATTACAATATCTCGAACCATATAATGAAATTGTTGAATCACTCAGCAGAACGTTTGAATCGAATCAATCATATAATAGAATACAGTGTGTGAAATGCTTTTTGAACTTTCTTCTGATAGGAATGGATTTTGTTTTAATGGTTTGCTAATTCCATAATTCCAATTCCGAACAATTTCATAATTCCCAAATTGCGTTTCAAATTTCCCTGAACTGTATGCAGGATTCCGTTTTATGATTGCAAAGTTTTACAACGGGCGTGCAATCTTACACTACCAATTCGAAATATTTACTTGAGTGATTCAGCAGTTTCATTACATAGTTCGAAACCCTGTATTGTTGACACTGTAACCTCGCGAGATCTTGGCGTACTATTTCCGGCTTTATTTAGGTTTTTTCGTGTCCCAGAAAAGTTAAGGTTGCAATATTTCAACTATTGCGATGGCCGAATGTTGTTAGCTTCTATATTTCTTGGTGTGCTGTGCAACTGTTTTGTTATATTGTATTGTATTGTTTTTTTGTTTCTGTCGGCTCGCGAAAGGATTTAAAAATATGGAAAACAGATTAGCGAGGCATTCGTTTAACACAGTCAAATAATTTATTAATCATAGCTGTGCTAAACACTGCGAGAATCTTTTAATTTAAAACATGTATTTGCTGTGGTTGTTTACTTGCAGGTGAAAATGTTGAAGAAACTGTTGAGTATTCCAGAAACCGAACCGGCCTTGATAGATATAATTGATAAATGTTGTCCGCAAGTAAATAATTATTAAAACCTTTGTCCGACATACCAAAAAATAGGACTTGTAATATATTGTTTGTTTGTGTATTCATATTCGTAGGTTCTTGAAAAATGTTTGCATATGCTGCCTCAGACAGATCGAACGGCAATGCTAAATGCAAACGTGATCGATCTGCAATGGATTGTGGACCGCAATAGTGGTGTGTGGACAACCGGCCATGTTGAGGAATCAACTAAAGCGTCCACCTTGACACTTTGCCTATCACAATCAGCCCTTGGCCAAGCGTACGATCCTTGGAGTGTGTGCTTATTCGGATTCATGGAGCGGACGCGCGTTTTACAGCACTGCCCGTCAGTTGTGGCACAAGCCTGGCCTATATGCTATCAACGTGTGACAAGCTTGTTCAACGTGATCGATCCAACGTATGTAATATTACGTATATATATATATAATTATATATATTCGCAGCTTTTAATTATCTTTTATTCTGTATCGTTTTATCGTACTGCAGCCCTGTAAGTGACAATCGTGCATCGTTGCTCCGCAGTTCCGCACCTGCAAAAAAACCTCCCTCCGAGGCACAACGTGACTCGCTGGCACATCTGTGGAAAAATCAGGTTGCATTGACAATGCGCCTTATTCCACAGATGCCAAGTGTTGCCGTGCGATGCGCTTCACCCGATCTCAGCCTAAGGTGAGTGTTGTCAGTTGCCTGGTATAACCGTTGCATAAGGAATTTGTGTAGGTTTGACACTTTTCACTGCATTCAAAATATTGTCTGATTCAAGGACTCTTCCGTCGTCGATTGCAATTTACGTATAATTCTTCTACTTTCCACAATACGTGTCGTGATGGGTGTCGATTGTGTGTTAAATAATGATGGTATCAATAATGATGAAAACAGTATTTTTTTAATTTTCGCTCCCAAGTGGTGATTTCTAGTTGCAACTACTTCTTATTAGGATATGTTTTACATTATTACTAGTCGTTTTTAGCTTGTGTGTGTGTTTATGTTTTGGTAAATTGTAATTATGTACAATAGAAAATATTTGTTTACGATTCTTTCTTTTTTTGTTTTGATTCCTTATTTGTTTTACACAATTTATGTTTATGTATGTTGATAAAATGGAAAGATGGGACCAATGTATCTCGTGGAAATGGACATGTGTTTAGATTGGTAAAAAATAGAATTTTATGAATAATATACTGATGAATAATAATATCACTGATTAGAATTATAGAATTGACGATGTATAAATTTTTTCTTTATTGGTTGTGATTGTTTTGAAATCCTTACATTTTGGCTTTGTCACTATTACTGAAGTCATTCGGTTGTGTTTTTCACATTTCAGTTATTTTTTCTTATTTTGATGCTTACCGATTTGTTATTCATCCTACTCCTATCCTACACTACTTAACATAAGTACACACATCGTACAGTGCAAAATATCGGTTCCACTGTCATAACGATGCTGTAAATAGCAAATGAGGTCGACGTATTGCTGTCTGCTCTCCACTTCGATAAATTTTACAAATTGTATTTCATGCCACTTTACAGACTGTAAGTTCTCATATTTGGCATAAAGAAAATTGTGACATGGTGGTCTCAAAGAAATCCATTTTTACTAATTGTCACTATGTGGCAGATAACATAATATTGGATTCGACTGTTTAGATCCTTGTGTGTGTGTTTTTAGTTTTTGTGTGGGTCACCCAGGGCATTCAGAGGATACAGTAAAATTTGTGTTGTAATCTTTACTTATGTACACTTTTTAAATAGAGAATGCACAACAATTATCATCGTTTGCTTTAAAATTTGCTATAAAGTATTGTTATACCATGAATGTGAGTGCGTTCAACGTTTAATCGCACGGTATGGACTCTGTAAACACATTTGTCGTGTTCGTTTTTATTTTTGTACTTTTCAGGAAACCACAAATTTTAGCAGAAATCAATAAACTGTTTAAAAAGTGACATTGAATGACTGTAACACTGTAACACTTAAAGCATATTTTTCTTTCATGTTTCTTCTTTCTATGCCGACGCGTCTTTTCCTGTTAATCGAACAACAAATTTCACCGTTTATCGACTTCTACTACTGAAACACCATTACTATTCAACACTACTTCTTTACGACCTCTACATGAACAACATTAAAAAAATCAATCTCTTACTTTGACCATCTTTCCACTTTAACCGCTAATATGGTCTAACATTATTGTGTTCTTTAATATTTCTACTATTTATATTTCCAAAATGTATGCCTACATGAGATACTTAACTATTTTTCGATCGATTTATGTGTTGTTAATAAATTAAATATACGGTCAAACCGTTGTTGTATTGACGGTTCTTTAAAAACTGTTAATTACGAACATAACTGTAAAAACGATATTGATGATAAACGTTCCAATTTAAATTTGCGCAATCGGAATGATATTATTGTGGCCGATAACTCCCAATGCGTGCTATAAATCGGCACATGTTCACCGTTCGTACGAATACAAATACAATTCCTACTTCGCCACTCTCTCAGTCTGCATGATCAGTCGGATTCCCGCTCGTTGTCCGACTCGTTGGACAATATACCGTCATCCGTGTTTGGACCAGAAGGAATCGTGACACGCTTCACCCTACCTCTATCCTATGGTCGCAAAGATGCCAGACATAAGAGACAAGGGTAAAGTTTATTTTCTTTTCTTTTTCCGGCATAGTTTTAAAAACTTTTTTTTCGTCTTTCGTTTATTGTTCATTCATTATGTTTTTATTTGTTTTCATTTGTGTTTCACACGCGATCATACTTAAAGTTTAAATCTGCTCATTTTAATTATTTGGCAGATGTATTGCTCTGTCTTCCCCATATCTAAACAGTTTTACGCTCTAATTTCATTCATTTACTGTTTAGTTTAAAGTGAACTAATTCCTAAATAAAAACTTTATTTGGGTTTTCTTGTTAGTGTCATTCGTTGCGTTGATAACTGTAGTATATCAGCGGATTTTTTTTGCTTGATATTCTCGACACATACACACATAATTCAACATTTAAAATTAATTGTTGGAACCATTTACGTATGTTACTTAATCGACGTTAATTGCTATATTTGTTGTTTTTACATATCATTTCTACCAACTTCAGTGAGCTTTTTAAATACGTTTCAACATTCCGTAACAGTTTTAAAGATAAAAGCAACATACTACAGCATGAACGTACATTCATGGTTTGGTTATGGTTTTCAGTAAAATAAAATACACTACAACTATATCCCACAAATGAATTTCAAAATGAATAGTATTGGTGATATGAATGATAATGATTAATTATCATTTATAGAAGGACACTTTATTGTACTTGCATTTGTTAATAAAATTTAAATCAAGATTTTATTTTCAGTTTCGTGATTAATTCTATAGTTTATCATTCCCATTACTTTTCTATGAATATCTCCATAAAGCAATGTCGTTAGCTTACCTCGAGAGAGAATTTAACATATAGTAAAGCTCTTAAAAAAAATTAACATTTGGAAGTAGCAACGTGATGCAGTACCGTATATTTGTTTACTTTAGCTATTGTTCGTATTATGCTGAATATTATCGATGTTTTGGAACAGTATAACCTTTCCACTAGGCTGCATATATAATGACAGTGGATCGGAACGAGGTTGCCTAGAGTCCACAATGCAGTATTGAAGCCCATTGCCATCATTCCATCACTATTACCATTGTTACTAGTTTTACTCTATAGTGCGTGTTATACTTTGTTCGGTTTTTACCTTAGCTGCTTGTAGCATGGTAATGGTTGTATAGCAATAAACGTGATATGTGCCGTTGTTTTATCGTTTGTTTGTTTATTTTCTCTTCCCTTCTGGTTTGCTTCACGATATCATGGCGAATGGATTTTCTTGCAGTTCTTCTCCGGATTCGTTGTCAGCGGATCGTAGTGACAAGTCTAGTGGGACCACTGCTACCCCCGTAGCTCTATACAAGCTGATAATACCGTTGTTACGTTGTGAAGTCGTCGATATAAGAGATGCGGCCGTTAATGCACTGGGGATGATAAACCATGACGCGTTGAAGTAAGTGTAACATACTTTGCCCCCCCCCCCCGGTCAGAGAGCAATACAACAGGATGAATTGTTGGGGCCGCACCTTCATTGCCGCCTAGGGCCCCGTAGGAGCTTGATCCGCCACTGTTCTCAAACCTGTATTGGGGTAAGAGATTAGACTTATCATCATCATCATCATCAACATCATCATCACCGATCAAACCCCTTACGCAAGACTGATTATACACTTACGGGAAAACTAAGTCATAGAAAGTTAGAAATAGCTGGCCAGTTATTGAGGTTATAATACCAGAGAAGAAGAATTTCGTGGAAATAGTAGAGATAAAGAATTAAAAAAGGAAATTAAAAATTAAGAAAGAATAAGAGTGTAAAAAAATATAGAAAACTGTAAAATAGAAAATGTTTCCGCTCGAAATTTACACTTTTGATCTCTTTTAAATTAATGAACCTATCGTGATTATCAATGAACCTATCGTGAGGCGGTCCGGTGTCAGAGGCGGGTATTGAATCCCGTCCGGACCCTCTCCCCTTACACAGGACTGACTATCGCCAAAGCTAGAAATATCAGGCCGAGACTTACTGAGGTTGTAGAGTTAGAGAAGAAAAAGAAGAAAATCGTAGTTGAATGAACCTACCGTGGTGCACGTTAACGTTAGAAACTTTTTGAATTCTTATTCTACGTTCCGTTAAATGATAGCGGTTCTAATCTAATGCGTGTGGATTGATTTGATTATGCGTTTTGTTTTTTATTTGTTTTGCTCGTACAACGATAAATTTTTCATTTTTTCTTTTATTTCGCTCGTGATTACAACAGGGATCTGATGGAAGAACTTGTAGTATATATCCGTGAAGCTATCGATCGTAAGCAAGAGAATATGAGGCGCCGCCGACGCCGCGATGCACTTCGGTTACAACTGGTGCGTGTGCTTGAGAAGATTGCAGAGAATGGCACGTTCGGCATAAGCCAATTTGTGTTGGAACGCGAAACGATGTCACTGCATCCGACTTTTGTTGAGTACATCGATGGCGCACGGCTGTACCTGGAAACAGAAACTGACGGCAAGGATAGCAGTAGCATGCGTGAGGTAAAGACGCACTTCTGCGACTTTATACAAAAAATGATAAAAAACTTTTCGCTCGAATCGTGCGGCACGCTGCTGTCACGTGAGCTCAAACGGAACCTTGTCAATCTATTTGTTGGCTGGAGTGGTACTGCATATGCGCTACCATTTGCCCATGGACATCATGGTTCTTCGCACCATCACGGCAGTCATCATGGTGTTGGCAGTAGCGGCAGCGGAGGTGGAAGCATGAGTGGAATCGGCAGTGGGGTTGGTGGCATCGGAAGTGGCACTATCGGAGCAAGTGTGTGGGGCAGCTCGTCCACAACTACCGGTATTGGTTCGGCGGGTAATACGTCCTTGGGCATTATTGCAGCGGAAGAGGAAAGATTACAATTTAGTGCATTACAGGTGAGTTAATTCATAACATAATATGTACAGAACAAGTTTTTGGAAGGGATAATATAAATATGATTTATTGAAAATGAATCTCGGCACCTGCCGTAATAATTGAAATATAAATAAATAATATTAAAAATGAATAAAATAAAATGGTAATTAATCATCAATTTAATATCCCTTTATTTTTTTTTTATTATTGCTTCAGCAAATGCTCTAGCCATACAGTTAACATCAATTTCCAAAATTTTTGTCGAATGTGAACTATGCTACGTTTATTTTGTACTAAAATAATATCTATGACTTTTGATTTTTTACAAAAATTGAAGAAAGGACGCCACTAGCATTTTTTATTAATATGTCTTATTATGGTACATTTACAAAATGCATTAATGGTAATCTACAACATTGGCGCAATAAGGGATAAAGGTTTTATCTGTTTTTTTTCCTAGAAAAATGTATTTCAAAAACTTCAGCTGGCTAATTCAAGTCTTCGTGTATGCTGTACACATAATTAAAGTTAAATGAGAAGAAAAATGGAACGTGTACTAAACTTCAAATTCGCAGCTAGTTTTACCCTGCTCACTAGTGGTTTGAGCTGAATTGAAATGTTTCATGTCCATTAAATATAGCCACATGTAGCAGGGGTTTGGTACAACCTACCGTGTTTATTTGTTAACCATCTACTACGGCATTCTCTTCACTTTACAGGCAATGTCAGCTGTTCTATGCTGTGGTCCATGCTTCGATCCTGGTCATTTGGCGGAAGATGGTGCAATTTATAGTTGGTTGGACATACTAATGACTTCCAAAGACGATAAGGTAAGCATGTATGATACGATAGTGCCAATTGAAGTTATAAGGTAAGGTGTAACAGTACAGGATAGTGTTGTGGTTAAATGATGCACTGAAAATCATATATTTACCACATTGCTAATTGCTTGGTGGTATTTGACTTGGCTTGGTATTTTTGTTTTAAATAAAATTTGCACCATACATATACCATACATATCACGAAAGAAATGAATTTTCTCCCAATTTAAAAACTCACACCTAGAATTTTACAAATATTTGTAAAATCATATCTTGTGGACATTGTTTTCAATTAAGAAGTGAAAGCTGAAGTTTATTTACTTTACTAAATCGTCAGTAGATGTTGAATAATCTGACAAATAAAAAGACAATAATTAAAGTTAAAAATAAAGGATACTTGTTTTCCAATTTATTAAATCCTGAACATTTGTTATTTGTTTTCTGTTTCAGATTTATGAATTGGCAAAGGAGACGGTCGTATTGTTGCTTGAATCCAATCCCGATATTGGGCAGCTTCTCGAATGGGTCATCGATCGCTGCTATACGGCTTCTCCGCGTGAAGCAGATGCTTGTTTCTTAGCTTTGGCTGTTATATTCAGTGCAAGGTGAGGATGTTCCCTGTTTTAAATTCGTTATTATTTTAAAATATTTCCCGAAAGTTGTTAAGAGCAATCCGTAGTAGTGTTATGATTTGTAGTATAAATGAATGAAATACATGAATGTTTCATAAGTGTATTTTAATGAAATAAGTTTTCTCGCGCACTACGGATTGCACAATTCCTGGTACGAATTTATCGGTGTGTGATTTGCTAAATATCTCAGTTTTTTAATTAATATAACGCCTTCTTCGCGTGCACAATTAAATGCTTTTCATCCAAATGTTTACACAAGTAAACATTCGTGAAAAGTGACCACTGAGAGGAAATTATTTGCTAATGAGTTTGCTACGGATCGCTTCATTTCTGTTGTCACGGCATACTCTCAATTAAAGCTAGTATTGCAAGTAGCGCGTTAAGCCAACCTTTTTACAGCAGGTGCCAGTAGACGGATGAAATAAAACGTTCAACAGTCATTTGATGTTTATGGTCATCGTAAAGCTTTAGCCTCACCGTCTGTTGCATTCCGAGCGTTGTTTTGTGATATATTTTTGGCTCTTGGTGTCACTAGTGGTGCTCTTTTCAATTATCGTTGGGATTTTGTAAAGTTTAGTGTACGATTTAGAATGATCAACAAGTTACGCCGATAATTGAACAAATATAAGGAATGAAGCAATTATGATTTTTTTTCCTATGGTGTCTTGAAATTTACAAGCTTCATTATCATTAGTAACAATATTTCTTCTTACTTTTTGGCACTACAACGTTGACATGATTTAGCATGGACATTTATGTATTATTTATTTAAAATTATGACGGCTGTATGCCTAAGTGCACAAACAAAACATTTATGGCTTCTTTGACTTGATTTTAGTCGTAACTGAAAGGTCAGTCCTTCATATGGAGCGACGGTTTGGATGGGAATCGTTATCCGGTCTTTCAGTGTGAAAGATTTTGATATCGCCGCATTGCAATTATTCAATTACGCAAAACGAATGCATTCTGCTCAAGCTAGGCTGTTGCACTTGTTTGAAAATGAATTCCAAGGTAGCCTATCCTTAGAGAAAGTAGACCAAGAGTAGTAGCAGAACATGTTTGTTTTTTGTTCATTTATTGACATTGTAAGCGATTGCGGACGAGTTGTTATGAATAAAAAACGCGTGCTTTGTTTCGTAAGCCGTAAGGATGAAATGAATGGTGCACCAAGTTGTATATGTTGTTGCCCAAAAATGCGATACTACAACATTGAGGGAGTATATTGAGCAACAACAGAAGCAGAATCAGTTGCTACATAACAGCTTGCGTCAACGCGACCCTGGGCATTTTACGCGCTCTCAAGTTCCTTATCAATTTCCGGTTTTACGACCATCGTGAGTTTGCAAAATTCGTGCAAATGGGCAGCCTAACCTATTCCACTTTACGATCCATCAACCATTTCCTATGGCTTCGGCGGGAGCTTCGGGACTAGATCGGTGGATGGGCAGAATTAAAGCGAGAAGAACACATAAAAGACGCTTCGCTTGTATTCTGCTCGTTCGATAGAATTCTTTGTCAATGGGGAAAACTGAACC
>KZ062691.1:100525-117046 GCA_002091835.1 Anopheles maculatus
TGAACCGCTAACAATTTCCCGAAAAGGTATCTCAATGAGGACAATATTACAGGTTCGAAGCACCCGCAGAAATGCATCCATACAATCAGCATATTGTTGGTATAATATACCATAATGAATCATGGCCTTCAACGCTAACCTAATGTATATGATAATACCATGAATCAAACGCAAAGTTGATGTTTTTGTTTGCAACATCCTTATCATTTGTCTTTAAAGGTGAATCTTATTCTAAACGATTTGTTTGTACACAATCTCAATAATAATTTTTACTAGTTTAGAGAAATGGAAAAACATCTGTAAGATTTTGTTGTGCCACACAAATAGCTCTCTAGTTTAATAGATATAAATAATGTGATACGAACTTGTACTACATGAGTCATATGGCTTGTACGCTTTACCGTCAATATATCTAGAGCTTGTGAAAAATATTTTTGTTATTGTAATAAAAGCAATTAACTAACGTTCATTAATATAGAGAATATCCATGCGACCATTACACATCTGTGATCAACGTGACGTTGCTGATGACCGGCTGTCCTAGAGTGGAGGTACACTCAACGGCTCTTCAGCTATTGCAAATTTTGGATAAACGTTTCTTCGGTAACGTTGGACATTTACATACCGAAAGTGACCGAGGTAAGTTATGCTCATTCTTAATAATAAGCTTACATATAGCTCCAAATTTTTAATTTTCTGTAATATTGCAACACACATAGAACTTACACATAGTACAAATGATTTTTTCAAAGTTGCGAAAATTTATAATAATAATATGTTGTTTAATGTAGTAAGAAAAGAAAGTAAAATTTGTAACTGTAAATAATATTTGGACTTCTTTAAATTTATCTTTGTTTGTGGGTAATTTGTGGTTATAATCACTGAGACATAGATGAGCGATTGCACCATCAGTGTTATTTAGTGTAAACCTACCTCTATTATTGATTATCGATTTGACTCCTCCGTTAACGCAGAAGCCGTATTTGAATCTGAAATATTTAAATTAATTTCATAAGCAAGCAACTCCGAACTGAGCGAAACGAGAACTGCCGAAGCTCAGCAAGAGAGAACGCAATTTATGAAATATATTTTTTGGATATATTTTATGAGTTTCGCACTGTGAAGTTAGACTGTTAGAAGAACAACTTGTTTGTTTGCTGGTCAAATTGGAAGAGTGTTTTATTAATAAATGTCTTTTGAAAGTAAAGCTAACATTTTTCTATATATATATGGATATAGCAAGGTGTCGGGTGGAAATGAATGTAACTTAGCAATTCCGTTGCTAAATTGTTTTGACGCTGCTGGTGCATTAACGTGCGAAATTCGGTGACGATGCAGGAACAGTTGGGCCATCGGTTTGTTATTGTAAAACGGTGGCATTTCGATCAGCGTTGTACACAACTGACGACTTGTGCAACGCTGTCGTTTCTTCCGGTGTGTGGTAACGTGTGTTAACTCGCGTTAGGATCGTCATCGCGAGTGCGCCAAACCATGATTCTATTCTATTCTAGGGGTTTCTAGAATATTCTAATTTTAGTCGCGCGACCAATTTCCAGCATATCAAAATAGTAGAATTCCAGCCAGGAATTGAGTTCAATCCGACGAATTAGGATTTTTTGCTGTGGATTTATTGTTAAAAAAAAAACGGAAAAACAAAAGCCATTGCAACAGTGTTCGGCTTCATTTTATGAGCATTTTGACTGGCCTAATTCAGTTTCACTCAAAATCGCCAAATAAAACTGTTGTATTACTTTATATATTTGTCGTTGTCAAATATTTTAAATGGCAACAAAGCAATTTGGTTAAAGATGGTTACAAACGACAAATTCTTCTTTTTCCTTGGCACTACAACCTCGTGAGGTCTTGACCTGCTATTGCTAGCTTTCTGTGATTTAGTTTTATCCATAGCTGGATAGTCAGTCCTGCGAACGGGGAGGCGTTTCGCCGGGATTCGAACCCCAGTCCTGGCAAATGCATAAACCCACGCATGGTGGATGGGTGTCATGTGTATGGGGAATAAGGAACTGTTTATTTACTCATAGCTGAATAGTAATTCCTCTACTTATGGAACACCAGTTCGATAGAATGTAATACAGAATCTAACGTGTGAAAAATTGGTTTCGCTACCACTGTGTCACCGGAACAATCCTATGTGTCTTGTTGAATAACTGGAAATAATATGGTTCGATATACTTCCGTTACATTAGCAGCTATAATTATAGTTTGACATTATAGGTAAGAACAATTATATCAATAGTACCAGTTATCATTTTCTGAGAGTTAGAGAACATCATCCTTCCAGTCTATGGACGTTGAGTAAGGTTCATGAACACTGCACAAACAAGGGTACTGTTTACTATGGTGTGACTGGCACATAGTAGCTGCTTTTTTTCCTGAAGTATATGTTGCTCGGTTCTTCAGATTGATAAAAGAGTAATTGCAGACGAAATAATACGCTCTGCACTCTTCGCCAGTTTCGGTAAAATACTCCTTTATACGAACGGCATAGGAAATCATCGCACAACCGATAAAATACACATTATCATTCACCAACAGCGTGAAGTGGCCGATTGGTTTCCTATGAAAGAAGAAGCAACACAAGGCAATTAAAATAAAAAATAATAAATACGGGGCAGGTCACACAATCCTCTCAGGTGGTCAGTATTGCTTTTACCTACCTGAGGGTGTAATCCGGATATTTGGCCAACATGTCACTCTTTGTGTCCCAGTACTCGTCGAACCAAGCGTACACTGAACTGTTAACTACCTCGGTAATCGTAAGCGTTCGTCCGCAAACAGTTCGTTTGGCGATATTTTGACCGGCGTAGTGATAATGTTCCGTGCTACGGCATTGGTCATGTCCATAAGTGCAATTTTTTACGTTACACTCTGCCAATATTTGCAAATCTTTGTCCATACGCTGCGATAAGATAAACATTTGGATAACTGAAGAGAATAATGTCAAGACAACGCTTTTTGAAGAATTACATGGCAATAATGTGAGCTCCAACTCTATACTAAGTAAGAAGAATAAAAGACATTTAAATAAACCTTGGAGCAAGGTCCGGTGGTGTATACGATAGCAGTGCTGGGATTTACAAGACAGGACCGTATATCGAATCCTGCCTGACCGTCTCCCGGCCCGGTCAGTGTATACGATAGCGGCGCCGGTCTTCACACGGCAGGACCGGGGTTCGAATCCCGGCGGACCGCCTCCCCGTACGCAGGACTGACTATCCAGCTACGGGTATAACTAAAACCGTCTCCCGGCCCGGTCAGTGTATACGATAGCGGCGCCGGTCTTCACACGGCAGGACCGGGGTTCGAATCCCGCGATCATTGGTCCGTCCTCTAGAGGTCTTGGTTTACATATATTGGTTTTCTTTGATTAGATTTCGCCCGTAACCGGATAGTTAGTAGCTACCATGATATTGACCGTCTCCCCCTTCACAGCACTGACTCTTCAGCTACAGGTACAGGTAGGCGGTCCGGACGGGATTCGATACCCGGTTCTGCAAAGAACCGGTGTTAAGACCGGCCCGCCGCGACCATTGGTCCGTCCTCTAGAGGTCTTGGTTTACATATATTGGTTTTCTTTGATTAGATTTCGCCCGTAACCGGATAGTTAGTAGCTACCATGATATTTCGCATTTGCAGTAGTTCCATGGTTTTCAATCAATCTACTGCAGTTTTGATCAATGAAATTGAAATGAATGTGAACTTTGGACCCTTTCATCTTATAAACATAAGATATCTCACCAATTGAACCATTCGAACAGCCGGGAAAAAGTAGTTGATAAAGCCACAAGCGAACAAATGTCTCAGATGATTGTGTATGTGCAGTATATATTGTACATCCTTCTTGGAGAACTTGTGCAGCGTAGCACTTTTGCCACTGCAACCGGGCCCGTACGATTCGTTGAATTTGCATCCACAGCCAATATTCCGTTTGCCCGCGGGACAATAATTTTTATCACAATAGTCGTAGGGCGAATAGTTAAGTGTGACACCGAAATGGCATACAAACGCAAGCAATAACACAAAAGCTAGCCGATGCATGTTTGTAGTTACTGAAAAGCTGAACGTGTATTACACTTTTTATGTATTGCACATTCAATAGTGTTATTTTAAAATGTTTCGCTTCGTAGGAAACTGAACTGATCACTGGAACAGCTTTGTATTGAATGAGTTGTCTAGTTTTTCAAACCTGAAACTTAACTGTTGGGCAAATGCATAAACCCACGCATGGTGGATGGGTGTCATGTGTATGGGGAATTGGGGTACAATGCGTTTTATTTTCGATTCGTGCGGAACGGAGAAAAAGTACTTTCCTAGATGTTATCCACTGGCCAGGCCCAGTCATGACGGAAGTTTAGTTTTTTTTGCCGTCCTTTTCCTCGCTTCGCCTCCCGTGAATTCGAATGGGATTTTCATTGCCAAATCGTTGTTGACAGCATGCAGGGCGAAACCCGTTGGAATCGTAAATTTATCTGTTGCTTTTTTTACATCCGTACATATTATAAATATGTGTGGGTAAAGAAGGAATGTCCAGATTTTTTGTAAGGTTGGCTACAGATCATCTCATATCGTTTGAAATTGAAATCCCAAATGTAGTTAGGTTATTTGTCTAGCAGTTGCTCGGTTCATAAATATGTATGACGTATTATTGTTTAGTTAACTTATAACACGCAGTGGATAATATATTGGTGAGCACAGATCGGAAATATAGTATTCTATTACGTTATCTACACTGCAGCATACTTGCGTCAAGCCGTCATATTGAAAAAAAAAATAAATAAATAAATAATCTGCAATGAAACGGTTGTTTTATTACGGTCAGAGTACATAATATAAAGGGAGTATTGGTCGAATTAAAGCATCTTATTCTAATCTAAAAGCTTATTAGTTATTAGTAATTTAACCTCTATCATCAGCCTACATAACAATAATCGTTTTAAATGCTTCTATTAATCCAATGAGTATTATATTAATTATTTTAATCAATTATGCTGTTTTTTTTCATTCAATACATTCCACCTGAACATGATGGGGCGGTACCGTTCTTACAATTTTCATTGCAATCAATAAAAGTGGTGCGTGATGAGCTACTGAAACAGTATAGTGGTTGCAAATTTTAGTAGGATAAAAACATGAATTAATTAAATTTGTAGACAAAGACATTTTATGAAAAGAATGATACTTGCAACAATTATACGATCGACGAATCGGCTTAACCTTTTCTTCTTTTATTGCACGATTTTACAGCAAAAAATCGGTAATCAATTATATTTGACCAGTGTCATTACATATGAATCACATACTAATTCCAGATAGCTAACATATGTCAAACGTATTCGAGTATGCATGGTAATACACGCAGCACGAAGGTATCATTTCGGTATTGTTATTACTCATCGATTTATGATGAACAATTAGCTTGCATTACATGTGTTACATGTGATATACTATTTGATAAACAATGTATGTGGCTTAGCTACGCTGTACGTGTCTTTCTTGCATACGTTCTAAGTATATACGTATTGTTCTTAGCAATACGGTCAGGCAAAAGAACAAAATTAAATAAAACAAAATTTGCCATTGTGTTTTGTTTTCAGAATCTGATAAAATTGGTACATTAGATGCTGTACTGAGCGGGGCGTACTGTCGATCCCAGATGTATCTTTCTCGTCAGATAGCGCGACTCCGTCCCGAACTGACAATGTCCATGTTTTCTGGTGAGTAATCCATTTTACAGAAACAAAAAAAATTCAAGATAGTTCGCAACAAATTGTATCCGTTGATTTTGTTAAATTTCCAGAGATAACGTATCGCTTTCAAACAGCACGAGCTGAGGCGCGAGCATTGTTATTACAGTGCTTGTTACCTTGGCTGGAAAATGTCGAGCTTGTTGCTTCAAGCGTTCCACCAGCAACTCCCCTATCCTACATTATGGTAAATATTGAAGAAATTTTGTAGTGTTCTTCTACAAATAATTGCTTTTTTAAATAACATGTGCAGAACAGCAGTTGTGCTTTGAATATAGTATGTCGTTATCTTTGATGTAATCATTTCTTTCTTTAGTACTATCCCGATTCTGGTACTAGGGGACGTCGTGAGGGATCTGGTTCGACTGAAGCAACAGAAATGATTCTGAACAACCTCTTTTATATTACAGCTAAGGTAACAAATATATGAATATATGAAAGTAATTTAAGAAATATTTAATGAAATACACTGAAAATTTAATGCAAAAATATATTTGACAATAGATTAATGTTGAACAATCATTTTCTTTCTACTAAGCTTAATATTACCCTACCACTAACCAACGTATTTAAATTTTTTAATTGATTGCACAATTTTTTAAAGTTTGCTGATTCTCACCCATACATCGAGGAGCTTTGGGGTACTTTATGTCAATTTTGGCCCAATAACCTTAAAGTCATTCTACGCTACTTGCTCATCATATCAGGAATGGCACCGAACGAGCTATTGGCTAATGTGAGTATCCTATGTCCGGGGTTTCTCATGCGAATTCCCCACTTTAAGAATGTGAGATGAGGTGCTGAAGGTTGTACCGATTAATGGAAGCGCCTAGTTCTTCACATTGCTAACGAAGCAGTGTTTGGAGAGGATGAAGAGCGTACAATTAATTTGCTTTCTTTCTTTGTTTTTATCCCGGTTTATTTCCAACTCGCATCATATTTTTTTCAGGCAAAACGGGTTGCATTATATTTGGCGCGTTCATGTACCAACAGGCTGCTGGACGAGTTGATGAGTGAACTGCAGACGGTGGAAACGCTGAACTGTTTAATTGAGCGCACGGAGACGCCTCCGTTTTACCGCTTAACGAGCATGAGAAAAGCATCTAGCCACTCAGATGGTAAGTCTTGAACGACATTTAATTAGAAGAGCTTGGTGCATTGCCGTAAAATGTCAATGTGATTGACGGTCAGTTGGATATCCACCAGCACCGTTTCAGCAAAAAAAGACAAGAGAAACGGCCGTTGATTAGAAAAAAAAACAACTGTTTCACTTGAACCATGCAATAAAAACAGCACAAACATGACCACTTCTTCCTTTTCGCAGGTCCAGCATCCGGCAACAATGATCCGAAGGTACATGATGTTGATGTCGAAAAGGGAACTATCCACACAAAGCGTCACAGCGGAGAAGATCCTATAAAATCGGGGTAAGATGTTCAGTAATATATGTTAAATAGTGGTTGAAGTATTTGCTTGTATTTGTAGTTTAGCAAAACAAAACAACAAATCTGCTGCATGTTTTAGTTTTAAAATTAATAATATCAGAGCGACGTATGCAATTTTTTTTTATAAAAACATTTTTATTGTGTGTAGTATGAAAAAGAGAAGCGTGGCTCCAGAGAGGATGCAATCATGCATCCACAAAACATATGAAAGTTCTAAGTTTTACATGCATTTGAAAATTGTATTGGAATTTGAACGAGTATGAAAAAGAAAAGAAATGGAACAATTACATTTGTTTTTCTTTCGTCTTGTCTTAACAATCTGTAACAAATAGCACTGTTTTTTATAAATACGCTATGTTATGATTGTTTCAAGAAATAGTACATAGTGTAAACGTTTAAAACCATTCGTGCATTCATTCTTGCTAACTGTTCAAAACCCGATTGAGATAGATTTTTAAAAACAAAAGTAAGAAAAAATGAGTGATCAACACTTGATTTCATAATCACATTTACAAACACATATTTATTAAACATGTTGTTTAATACTAGTTACACGCCGTGTAAGGGGTGAACTGGGAAGTGAGGTGCTGTTTAAAATCCATTCATTTTGAATCGTTTACTGAACGTTAAACTACTGAGAACGATAGCCCCCGACATATAGTACAGCAGGAAATGAATCTCATCTAACAGTACGTATTGTTTTCTTTGTTGCTGTATCGTTTTACGTATGGTCATCTGCATGTGCGGTTCGTGGTACGCTCCGTAGCACGTGCAAATCAGACAGTGCGCTTCGGACGTTTGCAAACGCCTACCGTCCGCCTCGTGGTAGTGATAAGATACGCACTGCATCCGGGCCCTGTGTGTTGCCACGACATGAGGACGTTATGATGATGATGAACGAACCGGAAATGAACCAGGAGGATAATTTCGTGCAAATCCGCACCGAACAACCCACCGCGCCCCATCCACTTCCGATGCCCGAGTACGGTGGATACTTTGCCCCACTTACCGAATTTTTACCGGACACGAACATTCCCATCAGCGGTTTCCATCGATGCAATGTGGCAGTCATGTTGTTGACTGACATCGTAGTCGATGGTATTCCCGGACTGGACTGGACGCTACACGTGCCGCTGATGTTGCATATTCTGTTTCTCGGACTGGATCACACTCGCAGAATTGTGCGCGATCATTGCAAAAAATTGTTGTTGAATTTGCTGGTAAGTAACATGAGTATTAGTGTTAATTTACCATAAAAACAGTGTTAAACATATATCTTTGCTGTTTTGCTAAAACGAACGTTTTCTTTGGTTTGCTTCGGTTATGTGTGTAGATTGTACTGGCAGAGCATAACGACCATTTAACGGTAGCCAAGATATTGTTGAATAGTGATACATCCAAGCTGAGATTGGGTATCGTTGTGCCGTCGCTTCCTGTAATAGATCACAATTTCACCGAACCCGACCAAGAGTTTGACAGTTATCTGTTTGGATTAAATGGTGGTACTGGGCAGCAATCGATTCTATCACCCGCCTCGAATCAACCAAACGAAGAAACGCCTGCTGTACCGATGATCGTTACTGAGGAGAACGCGCCACCCCAACCAGGACCCACGATGCCCACGGCGCACGTCATTAAGAGTTTGATTAAATTTCTGTCGAATGAGAGCAGCCAACAGCAGCCGCTGTGGAATTACGAGGACATAACAGCGAAAGTTTGGAGCATAAAGTCGGCGGATCAGTTGCAGTGTTTTCTGCGACATATTGTGAAGGCGTTCACGGACAGCTATCCCCACGCTCGAATTCCGGAGCGCTGGGCACAAACCGCATTGCAACTTGGGCTTAGCTGCTCGTCTCGCCACTATGCTGGGCGTAGTCTGCAAGTGTTCCGCTCGCTTAATGTACCAATCAATTCGCGCATGCTGTCTGACATTCTGTCGCGGTTGATCGAAACCGTAGCTGAGCAGGGTGAAGACATGCAGGGCTACGTAACGGAGCTGCTGCTTACACTGGAAGCTGCCGTTGACAGCCTCGATTCCGACTTCCGGCCATTGGATGTAATGAAAGATATCTTCAAGAGCACCCCGAATTTGAACAATAAAGAAGGTGTGATATCGGGTATGTACAGTGGCAGCAAGCGATCTGGTGACGGTGGAATTGCTGGAGGATCACCTGGACAAAGTTTGCACAATGCGACGAGTGGCGGCCATACACGCAGTACCAGCTACTCCATCTCGTACTGTTCGCGAAAGGCGGCTAACTCACCAATTGACAAGCAGATTGAGTTGCGCAATAGAAATGCAGCGCTAGAAATTGAACGCAACGCGGCAAAGTTTGGAGCTGGTCAAGCGTCACTGTCTCGGTCGCGCAGTGCACAAAGTCTAAAGTTGCTAGGCGATACGGCTACGCAAGATGATAAGATGACAATATTGGCACAGCTGTTTTGGTTGGCCGTGTCTCTGCTGGAGAGTGATTATGAACATGAGTTCCTACTGGCGTTACGATTACTTACGCGTGTTCTTCATCGGCTGCCACTGGATAGACCCGACGCACGAGACAAGGTTGAAAAGCTTCAACAGCAGCTAAAGTGGTCCACGTATCCTGGGGTGCACGCACTGCTGCTTAAAGGCTGCACACATTCCGGTACGTACGAGGCATCAATAGCGCTTCTTTCACAGCTGACACCTCTGCTAAATCTGCCCGTGTGTGATCCAACGCAAAGCTGTGCTTTTCCAATGAACGTGATCGCTCTGCTGCCATACATGCTGCTACACTATGAGGATGCTAATGAGATTTGCATCCGAAGTGCGGAAAATATTGCTCAGGTCGCGTCCGAGATGGGACTAAAGTTGGAAAATCTGGGCACTGTCATGACGCTGTACAGCAGGAAGACATTCAGCAAGGAATCATTTCAGTGGACCAAGTGTGTGGTGAAGTATCTGTACGACACGTATGCCCACATGGGTCTGCACATGCTGGCGTTCCTAACGGAGGTCCTGGAGAAGGGTTGGGTACAAGTACAACTTCAAGTTTTGAGTGTGATTCACTGCATGCTTCATTATGTGGATCTGTCCGCAGTTACAGTGCAACCGATCGCTGGCGATATGCTGAGGATAATATCAAAGTATTTGGATGTGAGTATTCGAAACTTTCGAAACTGAGTATTTATACAAAAATCTTGTTCTATCCGTATAGAAGTAGATTGCTCCTAAATCTGTAAAGTTTTCTTTCGATTTTTCATTCAAATGTTTGCATTTTTGTTGTATCTCCGTTGTGGTAATTTCCATGCAGAGTCCCAATTGGAAGGAAGCGCTCAAAATACTAAAGTTCGTGGTGACACGAAGTTCAAGCCTGCAAGTTGTACCGCAATCGTCCGATGGTGGTGGTTCATCGTTTGCTAATCTGCATGGAAGTTTTAGCGATTCGGAGGTGTTCTGCAAGAAAGAACTGGCAGGACGAACAATGGAATTTTCGTTCGATGTTTCGCAAACACCGCTGATAGGGCGTAAGTTACTGCTAAAATCCGATAACGAAGCGAGCGCATCTTCCGTTATTGGTGGTGGTACCCAGATGGGTGCTAAAAGTTTCAACAGTTCGAGTAATGTAACCGGATCTAGTGCCCACTATGGACACGCTGGAACACCAAACTCGCCACGCCGGAGTGCCAGTCTATCACCGGCAGATACTGCACCATTGAGCGGTTGGAAACGGCCTTGGATGTCACAGGTAAACGCAGCATTTCGCAATATAGGCAATACTTCATTGCTTTGATTTTTTGTTTTTATATAAGCATGGAAATGATTATTCATCATATTACGACTTTTTTTTATTACAGGGGCGTGTACGGGAAGGTCTGGTAAATCTATTAACAACTTGCGGACAACGGGTCGGTCTTCCCAAGAGTCCTTCGGTGAGTCAATTTGTTTTTATTGTCAATCTTGTTTACTAAATTATTCAAATTTAAGTAAAAACACATAAGATTGTGTGCGTGATAAGAGTGTGCCTATAGGTAAGGAAGGCAACATGTACAGTATAACTAAATTAGGAAATATTCTTATAAGAATTAATTATCGTACTGTGTCAGACATGTGATTTATTGTTATTATTTTCTTTTTTATTCATTTAACATTGTCTATCCGTATACAATTGGTATCGTAAAGGATGATATCATAAGCTCATTGTACTCCAAGGTAAAGAACCGTTTATTTTCTACTACTCGACGTAATTGCTTCACCGCGTTTTGCAAATTCGCTTCAGCAGAACTTTGCTCCAAAGCTCATGTTTATTGTACACTTTATTGTTTATTGTGCCATTATATTCTTTTTGTTTTATCATTGTGTGTTTGTTTTACAGTTGCCCCATGTGTTCAGTGCAATGGGAAGATTGGTAAATGGATTTGTGATAAATTTTTGGTAATTTTGAGCTAAACATTTTGATTTTTCATTTGTTAAGGTACATGGGTCTCTGCATTCACATGTATACGTATCACAATAATAGTAATTAGCGTTAGGTTGCACATTGACGTAAAAGCCAAATCTGCTGTACATTTAGCTGGTATTTATGAGCTAAATTTATCACCCGAACGGCCGTCATTTATGTTGTGTTATGCCGTGGTACTGACTAATAGTTTCAATTTCATCTAAAGCATCTGTAAAATAATTACCTTTCGCTCCGACTGTTTCGCTCCGATCATCGTATCGTCGAACTGTGTCAAATGAACCGTAGCAAATGTGCTTGTTGAAAAGACACATTTATCAAAACGCAATAGAAAGATCATAAGTAAGCGCTTCGAATACGACCCAACCGTACTGTTAAATGGGCGTGCAAAATATATAGCCAATCTCACTTTAAACATTGCTTGTGTTTCGCGTAATTCCGAGTATAGTTCAAAAACAGAATGTATCTTAAAATGGAGACTTTGCTCCATTGAAAACATAGAAATTTTGCTTGCTAGTAATTGTGTGTGTAATTCGTAGCTTGTGTGAAATTGAGCTACTCAAAGACAGTGTGTTATTTTCGGGTAGGGCTTAGTTCGCTTCGCAAAGGTTCTTCCGAAAGCAGTGTGTTGGATGAAAACTTGTGCTTGACACAATCGGATTTTCCAGTGTTTTGAATTTCAGTCCTATTGAATCTATGATGATGAGTGGAACATGAGCGCGTTTCTTTACGCTCAAGCGAATGCGTTCTTCATGTTGATACGGCAGAAAACCTCCACACGACATAAGGACGCGATATATTTCGTCTGGTGGTAAGCGATGCCCCCACTCTTTGGGTGCTTCGTTGTTCCGGCAGGGCATTCCTACCAAAAACTTTATATGAACCAATCATACGACAACGACGGACAGTCACTGTAATCTGCAGGGTATCCGGCAACGGCAAGTGTGTCGGAGAAGAGTCGCAAAAAAGTAAAGCTGGGAAAAATTAGCCGACTTTAGTAACATTCCCGCGAAACACACAATATGCGTTGCAAGGTACCGTGCTGATGAAACGCTCTGGTGATGGATGAAGTAAAGACAGATGAGTGATGAAGTCATTTTACAAAACGGATCTGTTTTGTCGGAAACGGAAACAGGGGGAAATGTAGAAAAACAATGTGTGCATAAATTTCTTTTGCTATCAGCGTCCGGTTTTTATGGAAGCAACGACTGACTGATGCAATTGAGTTCGTAAATCATGTGTTTCCTGGTAACAAGCAGTTATAGGGCATTTCTTCCAATATTAAGCATTGTGTAATGTTTACAAAATCAATATGTAATTGAAACTGAACTCGAATTAATACGAACAATTTCGAGTATTATTTCAATCATGTTTAAGGACTGTTTAAAACAAACTGTAAAGGCATTTTAGGTTATATTGTACAATGTTCGGAAAATGGCAGTCAGTAAATGTGTCACGATTCGTATCGGTCATTAGTAGCTGTTTGTCTTACTCTTTTTCGCTCTTCTTAGGTAACCTAACGTAACATCGATGTGTGTTTTCACACCTTCATAATCTCCAAACGCGCTTTTGTTCGATCTACACTGACAAAAGGAAGCAACCATCATATGAATTCTTTTGTTCGCTAGTCACTAGTAAATTGATTGCTCTATGTGCCGACACTCTCATTATAGACGACACAAAACATCTTTTTGGCGGACCACATTGTTAGCGCTGATGTATATGTGCCTGTATGCTTATATTTGCGATTTTCGCGAGCGAAAAATTGTCTATAAATATACATACTTACATTTAAAGCTGAAAGCATAATCATTATTTTGTCCATCGTTCATTCTATCATAAACATCGAACAGAGCATAGTAATTTTATGTGTCGAAAACGACTTGTTTTTGGTAAGCTGATTTGTGAGTTGAGACAGCTGCAAGCCGTTTCTAAAGTTAACACACAACGAACCAAAATCACCCTCCAACCGGCATATGATGAAAATAGTGTGATTTCAAAGGAATCAAATTGTGTGAAACGAAACCAAACACCAATCCACCATGAGCAAAGCGCCAGAAACCACGATAATCTGGTCTTCTAAGTTCAAAACTGACCGAAAGAAATGTGTACGTGGCGTCGTTGTACAATCTGGGATGCGGTTCTTCTGCTTCAAAAGGCACTCATTGTGCACTAATTGAGTACATGAATGTTTCGTTTCCAGGGCGGCGAAATATTGAAGGAGAATAGCACACGGTTGACGTTGTAAAACGTTGCGCATGGAATTGAAAGTCACCACTAACCAATGTGAAAGAACAGACAGGATAGAATGCTAACAGTACGACGGTTACGAATGAAAATCCTACCGATGTTTGGGAAAGATTGATTTGACACTGGGTTGCGTGCTGTTCACTTGAATGACTAGCTCCAGGTTCCAATAATCGAAGATTTATGATCGTGAACCCAGTCTACACTTTTTGTTCCGCGTAACGTTCCCCACCGATGGTGTCCGGTCAAAAATGGCGTCTTTCCTTTTTTAACCGTCTTGCAAAGCGTTGACCGGTTGGAGTCTATCAGTGAGCTTTGAATTTCATGCTTACAGTTTAAAAAGTATTAGTTTTCAATTGCTTCTTTTCAGTCATTTCAGTTTAATTTCGCTCCCATGTAAATTTTTGACATTAGATTTGTTTGTTGGTTTTTGTCAGAGAGAGGTCAAGGAAATGAAAAAGACAGTTACGGTTCATTGGGTGGAAAATGTAGGAACACGTTTCACAATAACGAGGGATAGAACAAGTACAATGAGCATGAATGGAACGATGACTGTAGGTAGTGTGCAGTGTAAATTTCTGTGCATGTCTGCCTATGATCGTAATGGACTTTTTCTTTTGGTACCTATTTTGTTCTCACACAATTCCCAATTCGTCCTAACAGCAAAGAATGGGTTTACGGCCAACTTGCAAAAATTTCGCTAATGTTGTGGAAATGTGCCAATGAAAAGAAGTATGGGGATTAAGCTCTACTTCTTATTACCACTTTGTCTTTCATTGTGCATCAGGTTTTTTTTTGCTTCGTTTTATTGGTTGTTTCCTTGTTTTTATTTGTGGGACAGTGACGGGTCAAAATATGCAGCATCAGAAAACTTTGTCAGATTTGCAAAACTTGTGCGGTTATAAACAGCGGATAAGACATTGTCCATACTTTTATGAGGAATAAACAAGATTATTAAAGCGCTGCGATAAGAAAGCTTTGAAGACATTTTTATCCTGCTATGCCGACGGAAACAACACAGAGCGGAGTCACACAAAAGTATTTGCAATGAAAAATAGGTGTAATGCTTCTTCTTCTTCCTTGGCACTACAACCTCGTGAGGCCTTGGCCTGCCAGCATTCTGTGACTAAGTTTTACCCATAGCTGGATCCTGCGTACAGGGAGGCGGTCCCGCTGGGATTCGAACCCCGGTCCTGCCGTGTGAAAACCGGCGCCGCTATCGTATACACCACCGGGCCGCCCTAATGCTGACATACTTATTTATCAGACACTATAGCTGCTTTACGGATTTGGCCTCCTGCTAAAGTACTTGATACCGCTTACGGTCTAGTGCCGTCGTCTACCAATCTAATATCCCATCCTTTCTGGTGGACACATCAAAGCTATTACCCATGCATGATTTGCAACTACGCCTTTTCTGTCCATGTGGACTGTCGCAAACATTCCGAAAAACGTGGAATTTACGAATTGTGTCGCGGATGCTCGTCTCCAGCATCGTCCATCATGGCAGGTGTTTTGAGTGGAGAACTTTGCTCGGTATGTTTGGTTGACGGCTAAAACACTTTCGCTTTTTTTTTATTCATATAGAACGGCCGGGCCGTATTGCTACACTTCCGCTTATTTCAATATCAATATATTTCAATCAATCAATATATATACGGCCAGGCCGTTATATATATATATATATATATAAATATATAATATATAATAGTTTTTGTAATTTGTAATTAATTTATTCAATTCAACGGACCACGTGAGGCCCCCTTGAAGCATTTACATTTAACATTTTACATACAAAAAACATCAGGTACAAATTAATCTATAGTCGGACGCACAGCCTATTGTTGACTATTGACCCCGTAAAGGTAAAGTTTTTTAAGATTTTGAAGGTGGAATTATCACCCATGTCGGTTGCCTATCGGTAATACTGTATTATAAAACATTTGATAGGACTTGTAAAGGCTGTTAATCTAAGTGTTCACAATAACAAAGCTTTACTGCAGCTTCGGCACGAATTGTAGTAATAGCGGTGTTAGTGTGGACGAGCCGAGAGAAAACGAAACAGGAAAATAACAGGAAAGCTTCCGTGCTGGAAACGGTTCAGGACGGTAAGCGGACGAAAATTGTAGCGCCTCTAAAGAACCGTGAATCAATTGCTTATTATTTGTTAGTTTTTTTATTTTTTTTGCTTCGTTTTATTGGTTGTTTCCTTGTTTTTATTTGTGGGACAGTGACGGGTCAAAATATGCAGCATCAGAAAACTTTGTCAGATTTGCAAAACTTGTGCGGTTATAAACAGCGGATAAGACATTGTCCATACTTTTATGAGGAATAAACAAGATTATTAAAGCGCTGCGATAAGAAAGCTTTGAAGACATTTTTATCCTGCTATGCCGACGGAAACAACACAGAGCGGAGTCACACAAAAGTATTTGCAATGAAAAATAGGTGTAATGCTTCTTCTTCTTCCTTGGCACTACAACCTCGTGAGGCCTTGGCCTGCCAGCATTCTGTGACTAAGTTTTACCCATAGCTGGATCCTGCGTACAGGGAGGCGGTCCCGCTGGGATTCGAACCCCGGTCCTGCCGTGTGAAAACCGGCGCCGCTATCGTATACACCACCGGGCC